>JAAGKR010001672.1:8962-59339 GCA_011419295.1 Clarias macrocephalus
GGGGGTTGATCTTCCTCTGATTTTTGCGTAATTATTGGTACAATTATAAGTCTTTATTATGCTTTTATTACCTGCATAATAAATCTGCTGGTGTATGGATGTTCCTATTAAAGTGACTTGTGAGTGTATGCAAGGATATAAGAATACCTTGTAATTTTGTTTTGACTTCCTTTCACACCCATCTGCTCTGGAGAGAAATGTAGTGGCTGGTATGTTGTTCGTGTCCTTCGAATGCGGTCTTGACGCTTTCAGGGCGGCTTGATGTTGTTTCTGCTCGTGTGTGACAGTGTTTCTGTTCATAACCCCTGCCACTCCTGTCCACACGCTTTTAGGAGCCTGTCTTTCAGCAGGCAGTCCTATGCACAGAACCACGTGTTCGGTAAAAGTTCGGGCTATCCTTTGTGCATGCTGATCATGAAGATCTGTTTATCACTTAGACAGTTTAGTCGATATCGAAATGTTTTTTTTTTCTCAAACGTTTTACGATGTGATTTCGCACATTTTATTCCCACCGACACCACCCCAAAACACACACACGAGTTGTAAATAATCTTTACCCTGACTACAGAGTAAGATTGAAAAACTAAACACTTTGATTATGAAATGATAGGAGCAAATGGTCAGTTGTCCACCTTTTTGTGCATGTTAAGAATGCAAAGCACACAGCCGAGGATGGCCTCCTTGGACTCCTGTGAGCTGAGGCGCTCCCAAACGAGGCGCAGCGCGGCAGAGAGGTGCGCAGCCGCGGTGGAGATGCTTCTGCTGAGAAACCGAGCTGCTGCGCTCGTTAACCTGCTGCCGAGAAGCCGGAAGATCGCCGAGCGAATCAAGAGAAGAACGGCGGGCATGATGAGAGAGAGAGAAAGTCGGAGAGAGAGATGAAAGAAAAACAAGATGAAACTTTCATGAAGGATGGATAAAGTCACCGTAACCGATTTATCAGACCAAGCGAATGAGAGCGCGGGAAGTCTGAACGTCCCGAGAGTGCGAGGGCAGAAAAGAGAAACGCTGACGCACGACTCTACCCTTTCCTGCGAAATAAAATTGAAATTACAACAACAAAAAGTTCCGGCTTTCTTAAAAAAAAAAAGAAGAAGAAGAAGAAGAAGTGGCTCTACAGACAAAAATCGTGGTCATCAGGGTAGCTTGAAACACTTGGCCCGTCCTCGCGGCACCACCAAACAATTATAAAAACCAGCGCAACCTTGACAGTAATGTCAACTGGAAAATAAAGCATTTAAAAAGAACCAAAGAGTGGACTCCGTGCCTTTGTGTCAGCTTAACTGACACTTTTTGGCATATCCCTGGTTCTTGAATGTGTGTGTATGTGGGGGGACGGGGGGGGGGCTGGTTGGGGAAACAGTTGTTTTGGGGTTGGGGAGCAGAGACCATTTGTTCAGTGAATACCGAGGCATGACCGTCCACAGGACAGGGCTAAAGTCGCCCAACTGCTTATTTGCTCAAAATGATTAATACCCATCATTACATGAACAATTATAGCTGCCAATTGTACCTGGCAAACACTGAGTGTTGATTAGGTGTCAATTCAAGGTTTAAATGAGGTCGGCCCATCATCATCACGGGTTCGCCCAACTATATTTATGTGACATACCATTGAAAACCTGGCCAGGAAATATTACCAGTAAGTATATAAAATACAAAAACAGCATTGAAAGTAATATATTTTAGTGTGGAATATGACCACATATGTATGTACTGTAGTTTATTTGAATAAAAGATAATGTTACATGCTGTAAGTGTGGAGAGGAGAGCATCCATTTAGTTTGTGTGCACATGCTTAGTTCATGCTTGTGTACATCTGTTTTCTTAAATAACAACTATTGCTTTACAGAATTGCCTCCCCAGGGATAAACAGGACTTTTACTGTATGAATAGTCATTTACTCAAACTTGAAATAAAAAAATTCTAATATTCTGAGGTAATCATAGACTTATTATATGAAATATTTCACTTTATAGTTAATTTTTTTTATTAAATTACAAAAAAAACTTTTAAAAGATATTTACATCTTCTTTTACAAATACTTAATTCTATCAGGGGATACCATTCATTAAATGTATCAGTCATGATTTAAGTTTTACTTGCATGCGTGTCTCCTTGAGGTTATAATCCATAGAGAGGGAATGCCAGCTGGAAAAAGGTCAAACAAGAGCAAATGTGTTTCAGCAGTTGTTACTCATGAGTCATCTGGTCAAGTAACAGGTGTTTTAAGCTTTAACTGCTAGCTCATCTTTCTGATGGGTAAATTATGTGTTCTAATTTCTGTGTACATGTCTTAAGCCAGTTAGGAAATAAGTAAATGAATGGATCAGCTCCTTTAAATACTACTCACTGGTGCCTACAAGCTGTTAGTAAATATTATTGTTTAACGGATGAAATTGTAACAACTGTGGATACAAATCATGACATTCCAAATCATGGATAAATCAACGAGAATATTGGCACACATGATTAAATACGACAGCCAAATTATATAGATAATATTAAGAGGACAGTATTTTTTCATCTCAGAAATATTGCCAAGATATGGAATATATTCCCACTCTCATAGATCACTGGTGGAGTGACTGGTTGCTTTACATACCAGGGAGTCCTAGTGTCCTTTTCCTTCTGGCTCTCCCTTTTAGTTATGCCGTCACAGCTAGACTTGCCAGAATCCCTACTTGCACTTTATTATGAAACAATTTTTAATTGAAGTAATGTGTCTCTTGCTACTTCTTTTCTACTGTTTATACAGCATATCTAACCTCTCATGTCTTTTACCCTTACTTTGGTTTGTCAAATTATAGTTCTTTGTCCTTTGTGTCTGATTTGTTATAATTATATATATATTTTGTAGTTGTTGTTTTTGTTAAAGGTAATTAATGTTTTGTATTTTATTTGTATTGTTTCGATAATAAAAAAAAAAAAGTAAAAAAAACTTGCACTCTGCATTAAATAAACATTCACCTTATATACTATGTGACTGTGACCATATCTAAATGTTATCTCTCCACCTCTCCTCTCTTTTTCTCTCTCTGTGGAGCTACACATGCCGCTCCTTACCAGACTCCCTCTGCACTCTGGACTTGTTTGACTCATCCTGGTGCTCTGCTTCTGGCTGGAGATCTTGTCGCATGGAGACCCCAGCGTGGGTTCATTCCAAATGCTACCCTCAGTTTTCCTTGCTGCTGATGTTGAGCATGTGCTCACTCATTTTGTTTTCTTCCAGCAAATGATCAAATACTTGCTTAAAAAATTCCAGGAATTGCTTTTATCACCTTTATTCCATACAGCTGGAGCCGATTTTAAGGCTTTTCCAGTGACCATGTCGATTTGTGCTATTTTTTTCTTTTTTGGTGACATTGTCTTGTCTAGCAAAGAAGAGTGAGCACTGCAAAATTAAGCCTTCACACTCTGCCGAATCACCACCGTATTTGTTCAGACGAGCCACCGTATGATTAGGTGTGATCGAGTGAAGTTCCAGGGGTTGTACAAGAAGGGCTGTAAGACATTTTCTTGGTGAGTTGGTCCACAACTTGTTGCATCTTTTTCGAAGTTTTGCTGATGCTGTATCATGTCCATACAAATCTGGCAACATTCTGACAGAGCTTGTTTAGAACTCGAGCTTGGATTCCCAAATGTTTATGTTTATATAAAACAGGCAAGGATCGAGCAAAATACAAAGCACATATACTAGATCAGGCTAAACTCAACAACAAAAAACCAGTGTTGCAATTACTAGTGCATTGAAAATCTAAGCACAAACACCGCAAGATATAGAAGGAGTTAAGCATAATAAAAAAAAAAACAGGTTAATTGCAGTTCAGTCATGGTGTGCAATTTTCTATGTGGCAAAGTGACAACAGTGCAAACAGTATTAATTGTGCAAAAACCTAAGTAGTTGTGCAAAGAGCATCATGAAAATGATAATGAAATTTAGTTTTTGTGTTAATCTCAAAGTATGCAACAGTTAGAGTAACTCAGCAGACCCTGATGCTAACAGATGGGAGTTATGCATGTAGCACCGTGATGTAAATAGCAGACTAGCCTAGCATAGATCTCCCAGCCCACAATTCTCAGGTCATTGTGGTGAGGTGTTGAAGAGCCGAATGGCTCTGGGAACAAAGGGTCTTCCAAGTCTGTCTGTTGAGCAGCTTTTTGACAGAAGTCTTTCGCTGAACACACTCTTCTGGTAGCAGAAAACTGTGTGAAGTCGGTGGTCGGTGTTCGCCATGATGGACAGTGTCCTCTTCTCCACCACTTCCTTGAGAGAGTCCAGCTCCAGCCCAACCACCGAACCAGCTCTTCGGACCACTTTGTCCAATCGTGTAGCATCCCTGTTTTTGAGACACCCTGCCCAACACACCACCGCGTAGAAAAGCACACTGGCGATGACTGACTGATAAAACATCATCAGGAACTTTTTACCGATGTTGAAAGATCCGAGTCGCCTGAGGAAAAACAGGTGGCTTTGATCTATTTTGTACAGATAGTCAGTGACCCAAGAAAGCTGTTTTTCCTTAGGTTGTAGCGCAGCCACATAAAGGGCTTTTTATAGGGTGACAAAATGAATATGCTGCTACAGGAACGGCAGCTGTGTCCCTTAAAACGGTCCTTTTGGGTTTGTTTTGCCCCATTCAATGGGTTTTGGTCCTGGAAAGTACTCTCGCGAGACTGTGCGCCCAGGTAGCGAGAGGTCGGCAGTGACGCACAAGGTCACCTGGTCCGCCTTTAAAGTGCTGCCGCAAAGAAGCGAGAGGGAGAGAGAGATGAGGAGAAAACAGCGCTGTGCATTCGAGAGAGAGAGTGGAGATTGCGACAAAGTGGATTTTTTTTTTGTATGTAACAACATACAGTCGTGGCCAAAAGTTTTGAGAATGTGAAAAACTAATATTTGTGTCAAAGTTTGCTGCTAAACTGCTTTTAGATCTTTGTTTCAGTTGTTTGTACTGAAATATAATTACAAGCACTTCATACATTTCAAAGGCTTTTATCGACAATTACATGACATTTATGCAAAAGAGTCAGTATTTGCAGTGTTGGCCCTTCTTTTTCAGGACCTCTGCAATTCGACTGGGCTGCTCTCAATCAACTTCTGGGCCAAATCCTGACTGATAGCAACCCATTCTTTCATAATCACTTCTTGGAGTTTGTCAGAATTAGTGGGTTTTTGTTTGTCCACCCGCCTCTTGAGGATTGACCACAAGTTCTCAATGGGATTAAGATCTGTGGAGTTTCCAAGCCATGGACCCAAAATTTCAACGTTTTGGTCCCCGAGCCACTTAGTTATCACTTTTGCCTTATGGCACGGTGCTCCATCGTGCTGGAAAATGCATTGTTCTTCCCCAAACTGTTGTTGGATTGTTGGAAGAAGTTACTGTTGGAGGGTGTTTTGGTACCATTCTTTATTCATGGCCGTGTTTTTGTGCAAAATTGTCAGTCAGCCCACTCCCTTGGATGAGAAGCAACCCCACACATAAATGGTCTCAGGATGCTTTACTGTTGGCATGACACAGGACTGATGGTAGCGCTCACCTTTTCTTCTCCGGACAAGCCTTTTTCCAGATGCCCCAAACAATCGGAAAGAGGCTTCATCTGAGAATATGACTTTGCTCCAGTCCTCAGCAGTCCATTCGCCATACTTTTTGCAGAAGATCAAGCTGTCCCCAAGACCATCTTCCAAAAGTCTCCGCCTCACTGTGCGTGCAGATGCGCTCACACCTGCCTGCTACCATTCCTGAGCAGCTCTGCACTGGTGGCACTCCCATCCCGCAGCTGAATCCTCTTTAGGAGACGATCCTGGCGCTTGCTGGACTTTCTTGGACGCCCTGAAGCCTTCTTAACAAGAATTGAGCCTCTTTCCTTGAAGTTCTTGATGATCCTATAAATTGTTGATTTAGGTGCAATCTTAGTAGCCACAATATCCTTGCCTGTGAAGCCATTTTTATGCAACGCAATGATGGCTGCACGCATTTCTTTGCAGGTCACCATGGTTAACAATGAAAGAACAATGATTTCAAGCATCACCCTCCTTTTAACATGTCAAGCCTGCCATTCTAACCCAATCAGCCTGACATAATGATCTCCAGCCTTGTGCTCGTCAACATTCTCACCTGAGTTAACAAGACGATTACTGAAATGATCGCAGCAGGTCCTTTAATGACAGCAATGAAATGCAATGGAAAGTTTTTTTCGGGATCAAGTTAATTTTCATGGCAAAGAAGGACTATGCAATTCATCTGATCATTCTTCATAACATTCTGGAGTATATGCAAATTGCTATTATAAAAACTTAAGCAGTAACTTTTCCAATTTCCAATATTTATGTAATTCTCAAAACCTTTGGCCACGACAAACATGAAGATGATGCTATAGAGTTAGCAGTAGGGTCTTTTGTGACTTGCCATAATCCTGCAGCAGGGATAACTGTATTACTTAATTCATTGTATATATCTGATAGACCTTCTGATGATGATGATGATGATACACAAACACTGCTGCTGTACAAACACTGCAGACAGAGGTAAATCAATGTAAGGTGGATTTATTGTCTCTTTCAGAAAAAGTCGGCTCGATAGAGCATAACTTTAAATTCTTAAACAGAAACCAGTTTTCGGCAGGCAGTGGAGGCTAGCTTAGCAGAGCTGGAGTGCTACTGCCAGGAGGCCCTCGAAAAACTGGACAGAGCTGTGGCAGGCTTTTTTGCAGAGAGATGCTATGTGGAAGAGGCAGGTAAAGAAGCTACATCTCACTAGCACGCCCACTCTCCAGTGATTATAGGCCTGCGCCCCTGCACCATCACACTCCTGGCTTACTTCAGGTTGTACATTTCCCCTCTGTGAAATGTACAACCTAAAGTAAGCCATGTAACCCATGATGTTCCTCCCTGTGTTCCAGCACCCTCATCTAATCTGCGTAACTCCTCAGTTTCGCCGGCAACTTCTGCCTTTTGCGCTCGACCGCCTATACGCCTGGAGTTTCCAACATTTGGCGATGCCTCCAAGACTGCAGATGTACTCAACTTCATCGAGCAGTGTGAAAATTATCTGGAAATTAGGCCACTTCCCAGCTTGGAGGGGTATTACGGTATTATGAGGACCTGCTCTGAACTGGTGGAAGGCGGAAAGTCTGGTGAGTCGCATTCTGAGCAATATCAACCAACCCTGGAGTGGCAGGCTGTTTGAGAGGAACAGTGAACACTGTGGCAGACATCCTTGCGAACGGCGGACCACCAGGCGACATCGAGGAGCCTCAACAGAGTATTTGCAGCAGCCACCAGGGGGGCGGGGCGCTGCAAATAATCTGTTGAGGCTCCTCGATGTCGCCTGGTGTTATATTGCAAATGTAAGATATGTCGGAGGCATAAGAGGGAGGCCAAAAGAAATTGAGGAAAGCTGACTGAACCCACTCAGCATAAAACTATATTACCAATCATCGCGGAGGAAGGGAAACACAAGGCTGAAACGCGAAGAGCCAAACAAGCCAGGTTCTACAATACCCGGGGGAAAGAAGCGCACTTTTGACCGTGCAAACGGATTTGGCCAAAGCCGCGCCCACAGTCCCCCGTCCAGCAAAACCCAACACACACACACACACACACACACACGTTAAACGCAATAATCCGGACATTTACTCCATGCACACACCCATACATACTTATATTTGTATATATTGTTTTTTGGTGCACCTGTATTTTTCTGTTTGTCACTTAATACACTTTGGGTTTGTTTTGCTTGTTGTTGTCTTTTTCTTGTTCCGCCAAGTCTACACCACACCGGAAGTTAGATTCTAGATCCTGTCTTAGTGTAACTAGGTTTAATAACAAATCTGAACGTTACAAGGTGACTAAAGAATTTATCAACCGATTTTTGCTGAATTTGAAAATTAAATACATTTTACCTAGTGCACACTATTGACCATAGCAAATAACTAACCTGTTCAGCTTAATACCTGACCTAATATTATGATATATGATGGATTATTAAAGAATAATTAAAATGAATTTGTATCCACTTTAGCTAACTACAGGGCCATGTGTGTTTCTACAAACCACAGTTGTATAGGCAACTAAAATGTGATTTCAGAGTGTGTGTGTCACCAGTGGTTGATAGATGGTGACATATTCAGGGGCAGCTGCTATGTTTAAAAGACAATTTCACCGTTGTGTTTATTTCTGCAACTGATACCAGCTGCAATACTGCTTAAAAATAACCAAACACAGCCCTTGGTCTTGAAGCTGACCCTGCCTTAATCAGAGCTTTTTGAAACAGGCCTGCCTGTTTCACCTGTTATAGTTCATCAATTCAGCTGTTAAACTCACCACTCGTTAACCCCCCACCACCCTCCCCCAAATACACACACACAATGCTTTTTCTTTAAGTAGTGAGGACTCCCAACTGAGAGTAAAAGGGATTGGAAGAGTTATTTGTCGCCATTGATTACAAGTACATAAGACCGATGTTAATGAAAAGCCAATATGTTAATGGTTATGTTAATGAAACACAAATATAAAAGACTTAAAAATACAAATATTAAGCTTAAAACTATGGCCAATCACTACACAGAACGCACATAATTCCTTCTCTATATAGCTTATCCTGTTTATGGTTACAGGAGGCCTAGATCTATCCCAGGGGACACAAGGCACTTACACACTACAGGCAATTTAGAAACATCGATTAGCCCAATCTGCATGTTTTTGGAATATGGGAGGAAACGGGGAGAACATGTAACCTCCGCACATATAGACCCAAAAGGCAGGACTTGAACCCTTAATCCTGGAGGTGCAAGGCCACTGTGTTAACCACAAAACACCATTGTGCTGCCAGATAGTATTTATATTTAAAAACATTTTCTCATATTTACAGATTAAGATTCAATAATTATATTTAAGAATATGTCACGTAAAAGAAGTAGTAGAAATTAATGGACTGTAATAAAATTTAACGTGTGAAATTAATTCAAAGTCAATTAATACTGGTCCTTCTCAAAAAATTTGCATATTCTGATAAAGTTCATTATTTTCTGTAATGTACTGATAAACATTAGACTTTCATATATTTTAGATTCATTACACACAACTTGAAGTAGTTCAAGCCTTTTATTGTTTTAATATTGATGATTTTGGCATACAGCTCATGAAAACCCAAAATTCCTATCTCAAAAAATTAGCAGAAAAGTGTTTTTAATACAAAAAAAGTCAACCTTCAAATAATTATGTTCAGTTTTGCACTCAATACTTGGTCGGGAATCCTTTTGCAGAAATGACTGCTTCAATGTGGCGTGGCATGGAGGCAATCAGCCTGTGGCACTGCTGCGGTGTTATGGAGGCCCAGGATGCTTCGATAGCGGCCTTAAGCTCATCCAGAGTGTTGGGTCTTGCGTCTCTCAACTTTCTCTTCACAATATCCCACAGATTCTCTATGGGGTTCAGGTCAGGAGAGTTGGCAAGCCAATTGAGCTAATATGCTAATTTTTTGAGATAGGAATTTTGGGTTTTCATGAGCTGTATGCCAAAATCATCAATATTAAAACAATAAAAGGCTTGAACTACTTCAAGTTGTGTGTAATGAATCTAAAATATATGAAAGTCTAATGTTTATCAGTACATTACAGAAAATAATGAACTTTATCAAAATATGCAATTTTTTTGAGAAAGACCAGTACATTGAGAAACATTCAGGAAATCATTCCAGCTTAAATTTTACTAGTACTTATAGCCATATAGCAGGAAAGTGAATAATATTATTTGAAAATGTAATTTATTTTTTAACCAAAAAATTTCATGATCATTTCATTGATCAGGATCAGTTCACTGAGTGAGTAGGCCATCATTCTCTTATTCTCTTCTCACTGTTGCTGTGTTGTGGAGAATCACACATGCCATCATAATGTCACATGCACTTTTATACAAAATAAATTAATTATGACCTAGACTGATGGTGGAATTCTTTTTTTTTTTTTTTTTTACTTTTGGAGCTCCATGACCTGGGAGCCAAACTAAACCAGTTTACAAAAAGTGTTTCAGTGTAATAGTAACATCTCTGACAGATGGTTGCCTTGGAAACCTGCACCATGCCAACATTATATTGAGACTTCAGTTGGGAAAACCCCATAGACTCAATTTGAAACTCGGAGTATGTCTATGATGTTTCATATGAGTCATATGCTGGAAATTGGGGTGAGGATATTTTTTAGATAGTAATCGATTGCGCAGAAATACAGGAACACAAACAAAAAATTATCAGGTTATTGTAAAATATCCTTGCATGTGTATCATAAGGGAAGGGAGGAGGATAGGTAAAGACAATTCTTCTGAGAGACAGAGGGCCCTTAGAAGTGCTATAGCAATTTTGCAAGCTTTAGGAAGGTTGGGAGCCCCGTATAGTCGGCTTTCAAAGGGCCCAGAATATCTAGCGGTCGTCCTGCTTTCCAAGCGAGATGTGATATCCTCTCCCACCAGAGATGTTTGAGTACAGAAAAGAAGTAGTATAGCTACCCCATGTGGTGTGGTCGAAACAATTCTGTAGGTAGTATGCCTCGTGAATCCCCCGTGTTGTCTGCTGGGATGCGTGTGGTTACTGGGGATGGTTCCACTGTGCCACGAAGATGGTCCTGGCCTCGGCTGATGCAGACGGCTGTTCTTGGAGGACTTGTGACTGCAGTCGCTCGATAGTTCAGGACTGGAATTTCCTACAGTCTACCTGAATCTCCAATAACGAACTGGACTCCATATTAACTTATAATCACATCTCCTGTTATACTGAACTTCCAGCCGCCTAACACACGGTATGACTGCATATACGTTTCACCCAAATGAGGATGGGTTCCCTGTTGAGTCTGGTTCCTCTCAAGGTTTCTTCCTACTGCCATCTCAGGGAAGTTTTCCTTGCCACCGTTTTATAATTTTGATTCATTTCATACAAACTTCCATAATTCTTTTGATTTTGTAAAGCTGCTTTGCAACAATGACAATTGTTAAAAGCGCTACACAAAATTTAATTGAATAGTACAGATAGTAAATTTTAGTACAATATACTTCTCCCCTCAATCCGGTGCAATAATTAAGCAATATCACACGAGAGGGAGTGCTGTTAATATATGACCAATAACATGGCTGTGATGGGAACCACACCCATGAAGGTTATTTTTATTAACAGCACAAACAGTATTTATTATCAAGAGCATTATTAGTTTGATATTTAAAAAAGTTATTTTGGTCTACCAAAACACATCATTCTGCGACAGACCTGTAAATCCTGTATGTTTCTATATTTCCACTTATTCTGCTTTAGAAAGTCAGCTCAATTAACTGCAGAGTTCCAGGGTTAACCCCCAAATAGCTTTAAACAAAGTTAGACAGTTAGCAATTATTAAGGAAACACGGTGATGTTTAAAATCACACTATCAGATTTTTTTTTCAGGTAACTGCTCTCTCCTAAGTACTGTGTTGTATATAGAGACCTATTTTCACCCAAGCCGAGACTGCCAGTTAGCATAATTAACGAGCGTAGAACACATGAAACATGTTACAACCAAAACAATGTACCACATAATTGTTAAATGGAAAGAAAATGGTAAATGGTTTAGCATTTTGATAATTTTTCTCCAAATAAAAATCTACAAAAATGCATTTGTATTCAGCCGCCCTTTACTCCATTTTCCCTAACTAAAATCATTTTATGTAAATCCCTCAGAAGGTTTGTGAGAGACCATTAGTGAACAAAAAGCATCATGAAACCCAAGAAACACACCAGATAGGTCAGGGATAAAGTTGTGAAGCAGGGTTAGATTATAAATAAATTACCCAAGCTTTGAACAGCTCACGGTGCACGGTTCCATCATCATGAAAATGGAAAGTGTATGGTAACGGCCGGGCAAGAAGAGCATTAATCGGAGAAGCAGCCAAGAGGCCAATGGTAATTCTAGTAGAGCTGTAGAGATCCACAGGTCAAACATGGCCTTTATTGATGAAATGAATGCCATAAGAAGTCCCGTATGCAGTTTGCGACAAGCCATGTGGGGGACACAGTAAACATGTGGAGAATGTGCCCTTGTTAGTGAGAGAGAGAGAGAGAGAGAGAGAGAGAGAGAGAGAAAAAAATTTAATTGCATTTTGGCCTAAATGCAACCAACACAGCACATCACCCTAAACACCCCATCCCCATAGGGACAGGGCAGCTGGTCAGAATTGGAGTCATTAGAGCCAAATACAGGGCAATCCTAGAAGAAAACCTGTAAGAGTCTGCAAAAGACTTGAGACTGGGGCAGAGGTTCACCTTCCAGTAGGTCAATGACCCTAAACATACAGCCAGAGCTACAATGGAATGGTTCAGATCAAAGCATATTAGAATTGGTTAAACTTGAGAATAAAAAAGGCAACAATTTCACTCTCTAGATGCGCAAAGCTGGTAGAGATAATCCTAGAAAGACGTGTAACTGCAGTTATAAGTGGTTCTACAAAGTATTGACTCAGGGGGACTGAATACAAATCCACATCACACTTTTCAGATGTTTATTTGTAAAAATAATAATAATAATAATAATAATAATAAATAAAAAACACTTTGAAAACCATTTATCACTTCCCTTCCACTTTAAAATGATGTGCCACTTTATGTTGACAGACCACATAAAATCTATTAAAAAAATACATTTACAGTACCTTTGTGGTTGTAATGAGACAAAATGTGAAAAAGTTTAAGGGGTATGAATACATTTGCAAGGCACTGTATATTTCTAGAAACCTTTTAGAAACCGCTCTTCTGTTTCACATGTAAAAGAACATTGAGAACCATTATATCCATACTTGGCCAATAAAGGTTATTCCTATTTTCTCTTACATTTCCATTGACTGAATGGACATGGAGATTATTAATACAAAAGGGGTGGACTAAATCTGGGATTTTTAAACAGCAAACGTGTGTGTCATGTTAAGGTGTCCAGTAACATTTGGCCACACTATGCATTTCATCACTACTAAACTTGACTCCAAGTTCTCAACCCCTGTCTAACACATGCCGAACTTTTGAAATAACATCATACTCCAATCAGCACAAATGCTAGAATACATTGTACATGCAAGGAGTGAAAGATTCAGGGGAGTAAAGCTGAGGCATTTATCCTCAAGAACACTGCAACAACTGCTAAGCATGCTGGTAGTAGAATAATGTTTTGGGGCTGTCTTGCTGTCAGTGAAACTGGGGCATTGCTCAAAGTAGAACAATGAAAGAGGACTATGTCAGAATTCGTTAGAATAAAATTAAATCATGAGCTAATGGGTGAAACAAGGCATAATCATCTTACTTTAAGCTTTTGGGGCCCCAAAACTATTAAAAAAATAGTGTCAGCGAACTAAATAGTGAAAAAAAAAAAAAAAAACTAACTATACTTGCTTGACAAAGCTATACTTGCTTGACAAAGCAAGTATAGCTTGTGTCAGAAAACCAACTCCTTGTTGGCACTTGTTAGCATCATCTTAGCTGAAACTTGCTTAGAAATATTACACCAAATATTAGATGTGTCGTATGCATAAATTTGACCATGTTTTTCAGGACACCCAAAAATAAAATTGAAACTTGGGCACCAATTTTTCTTATGTCTAAAGTGCCTGTATGATATTCTTTTATCCGAGATATTGTAGAGCACATCTCATTTCTACTTTCTGAAGAAAATATAAATTCTTGACTTTTGCTTTGTAACGTGTTTTTCTCAGAATCCTCCTACAGATTTAGCCATTGGTAAACTGGGCAAGTAGAAAAATAAGCAAATCAACATGAATTGAGATTAACTTAATTTATCCAGTACACATGCTCATCAAATTGTGGAATAGACACGAGCTATTTGAACAAAATAATGCAACATATAAAATATTGAAATACATAAATGTAAAAGTCACATTACTTTTAATCCATTTTATCACAAACCAAAACTGAAGAAACAACAAAAAACCTATTGTGAAGCTGCTGGCCAAATAGACTTCGTGCACACTAACAGTACAAGGGTGGGCCTGTGGAGAAGAGTACAAAAATACAGTCTCAAAAGCTAGCACAAGACGTACATATAGGACTTATAGAGAAGCGAGGAGACCATATATTAAAAGGTCTGTGACTCTGTGGAGATTCTCCATTACGCTGTCTGTTTGTCAAGATTCTCCATTATGTTGTCTGTGTGAATGCTTGACACGCAATTGTTTTCATCTCCTGTCTTTTCAAAATCACCCTCCTCAGGTCTTGGGTAGTCTTCAGGTGTGCATTCCTCCTCCTCCTCTGCATCACTTTCTTGTTCCTCTAAACCACTGCAACTAAAGCAAGAGCCCTCATTGTCCGAGGAACTGGATGTTTCATCTTCTGAGCAGGAGTACACTTCAGCTCCATGAAAAATGTAACGATTTGGAACCTGGAATAAGTATTGGGAAGCTGAAAAATTTAGAAAATAGTTTAAATCAATTCTTAAGCAACAATGAGCCTACAATAAAGGTCATGACTTGAATAAAAGTTCATGCAACTACCTGCTCAGTGGCTTAAAAGCTTTTTCAACATAACATTAAACAAAGCTGAAATGCATCATACTCATAATAATATATTATCAAATGCATTATGCATGTCAACTGTATTATGTAACAATAAAAAGGAATCTTACTTCCAAGGCGATTACTGACTGGACTTGGACAGCTGTGTTTCAAACAGCATTGTTTGTGAACATAATTTCTTTGCTTTGTGTGCTTCTTGTCAGTTGGCACATCCAGCATCTCCATTTCTTTAATTTCCTGATGTGTATCTGGACTGTGTCCAACAGCCTCAAATGGTGCACTCTGACAGCAATCTACATTCTCTCGGCAAGGGCACCCATCACTGTCTTGTGTTAAAGGTTTTGGTGAGATTGATCGGTTTTCTAGCTCTGGGAAGAGTCTTGCTTCCTTGGCTGTACAAGATGTGTTCAAACCCCCATCATTGTTTAAATGTGCATTTGGACAAGAGTCTGTTACCTTCTCTGATGTTTCTGCAACTATTTCTTCTTTTTTTATGAAACAGTTTTGTGACACCATCTCTGCATTTTGAATTTCAGACGACATTTGGACTTTAGCACATTCCTGTTCAGATAGAATATCTGGCAGTGGAGGAGGTATGTCTGTGATCTCACTTAGGCGAGAAGAGTTGTAGCAAAGCTGCTCAAAGTCACCACCCAGTCTATGACATAATTCGTTGACGATGACATCACAGTCTCCTAGCAATTCTACATCAAAGTTCAAGTGAAGCAGGGGTTCACGATTGATCAAAACTTGAGGAACTTCATGGGGAACAGAGCCTTAAAACAAATAAATATAAACCATTATATTCAAGCCATAGTTCACTGATAAAATACTGAAAAAAATATATTATTGTAATTACTGAATAATAGAAACAGCCTACTGACAATGCATAATAATGTAGAACAAATGCCAAAGAGATGCCCATATTATACATACACTTACATGTGCATGTGTTTATGCTTGTACATATAAGACACCTGTACATTCATGCAGCTATCCAAGCATGAATAAACAAGTAAAGAATAAATGAATAAACAAGAAAAAAATACTACAGATAAAGCTCAGAGTCGTGTACATTCTGCATCTTTTGTCAAAATGAGGAACAAGTGTCTGATCAATTTCACCAGGTCAAGTTTTTTGGTGCCCTGTGTATTTCTGAAACTGCTGTCCTGGGAATTTCACGCAATTCTCTAAAGATGCTTATTTCTTCTGCCCTTTGGTAATCGCAGCACACCAAGCATTTTCCCCTGACTACTTTCTTATAATTTCTTATGGACAGAATAAAATAAATTATTATTAATTATTATTGTTTACTCTGACCTCACAAGAAGGTGTTTGTTATTTACTGAAAATCAGAAAAGCATGTGTGAAACTAACGTTCAATCAGCAAATAATAAATATGATGCCAGCCCTTCTGGTACCAGCAACCATGTCATAATTAATCTCTGACAATTGCATGAATGTACATGTATTCTTAATTAAGGAAACAAGTGTATTCACTATTTATTTACCAAAAATAGGTTTACACATACTTGGGATAAGAGCCACTGGTCGCACTTTCAAAGAGGATCCAATAACAATGAGGAGATCCACGTCATCCTTGTCTAGTTTCATAGCCCTATGAAAAGCTTCTGGAAGGTTCTCCCCAAAGAAGACAATGTCTGGTTTCATAACAGCGAAAGGATTATTATTGCACCTTGGACAATGGGGAACAACCTGTGAAAAGATTATTTTTGATGGTTGATTTTAATTGTTGATGTATAAAATGGCTAAAACACCACTAGTAGCCTTTTATTTTGCTTACTTTCACAAAATATTGCCATGAAAACAAACTTCTTGGTCTTCTTGTTATTTTCACAGCTCAAATACAAGACAGACTTATGACATTATTATAACTTGTTGAAGTTGTGGTACTGACAAAAACCTAATAGAAGAAAGTGCCATATTTTTCTCTCTGTTACAATTTTAACAATTAACTTTTTAATAACACAAACTTGTGATTTTAATGCAATTTAATACAATTTTAGTGCTCCATCATTAACTGATAATACTAGAATCGCTGAAGGCTTTAAAAGATTACTAGCTGAAGCCCCACCCCACGAAGGTGCCACTGTTGGGTCCTTAAGCAAGACCTTTAACCCTCTCAGCTCCAGGGGTGCCGTATCCTGGGTGACAATGTACTCTGACCCCAGCTTAACAAGGTGGGATGCACAAAGAAAATAATTACATTGTGCAGTAATGTATACAGTGGAACCTTGGATTACGAACATACTTCATTCCGGAAGCCCGGGCTTGTATTTCAAAACACTCGTAAAGTAAATTTCCGAACCACTGAATTTTCCCATAAGAAATAATGGAAACTCTAATTATTCGTTCCACAGCCCCAAAAAATAAATACATAAAAATAATGAATAAAAAATATAAAGTTAACATAAAACAAATTAAACTGCACTTTACCTTAAAAAAAAAAAAAAAAAAAATTCCCAAAAGATAAGTGTTTCCGTTTGTGCGCGCAGGCACTGTGTTTGTGAATGAGCCCCTCCCCCTTCCCTCTTCTCGTCTTACACATTAACCCCTCTCCCTCTCTTATTTTGAGTTTCTCACACACATGCACACAAAACGGAAAGACTGTTTTATTGGAAAAATAAACTAAATGTCTCTAATGACACTCGAGAGAGCGCACACTAACAGAAACACTGCTGTAAAGTAAAAAATTAGCCTGCACTTTTGAAAAGAAACGCGACAGAGCAATGTTTCTGTGTAGAGCAGAGTGTGCGCGCGTGCGCACACACGAGCACAAAATAGTAAACCGTATACGCGTGCACGGATGTTGATTATACCGGTAAGAGACGTGCACTAAGACCCAGCGGGGGAGACGATTACCCACAATTCCACAGCACAAGAGAGATTATACTCTGCACTCGCAAATCAAGACTTTTTTCAAGGTTTCACTGTATGTGACAAATAAATGCGGCTTCTTGTTCTACTCCCTGTATTTCCCTCTTCAGAGCAGTCAACAGCTTCTGTGATTGAAATAGTTGGTTCACATTTACTCACTTAAACCCCCAGTGAGAACTTACCTTCAGAGTTAAAGTCTAAAGAGTTTTCAACAGTTAGGACGAAGAGAAAATACTGTATGAACATCAAATATAAAATGATATATAATATCATATATTAAATATAAAATGAAACCAAAACCTTGTGTGTACATATGTGTAAATTTTGTAAAGTAAAACTTTTTTTTTTTTAAAGTAAAACCGGTTTTAAAAGTTAGTGTGAAAGGACTATTTCTGAGGTGTAATAATTACCCTGACATAACATACTGTAAGCACACTCAGGACGGTATGAAGTATGTATTTTTAACAAGTGAAAGTGATGCGTGCGCATACACATGCACACACCCCTTTATTTTTGGATCAGTCTAATGAATGGACTTATTTAAAAAAAAAAAAAAGTTTTCCCAGCATCAATTTCTCTTCTCAATTAGTTTTATTAAATTCACCTAGAAATTGTATGAGTATTATTGATAATTGGTGTACATTTACAGGTATGCATAAATAACTACATAATCTTTCCTTACTAGATTTTCTCAAAGTTTCTCTGTTTTACTATTGCCTAAAATACATAATTGTTATTTCATTAGAATAAGTTCAAGTGTGATTTCTGGGAGAAGGTCATTTCAGTGGATGTGAGAACTTAAACCTAGATAAAATCTGTTAACTGTTCTGAAGAGGGAAGGTTTAACTTGAGTGGGAAATAGAAAAAAAAGAGGCTGCAAGGTTGGTTTGAGCCAAAAATGTCCAGGAATTTTAGTGTTAATCTCTAAAAATGGCTTGTTTGTCTCAAGTCAATACATTTTGTACTAGTATTATTTCTTAAGTAGAGTGGAACCTTGCATAATTTGTTCTAGAAGAGTGCTTGTAAATCAAAACATTCGTATATCAAAGCAAATGTCCTCCACATGAAATAATAGAAACTCGAACGATTCGTTGCACAACCCAAAAAAAAATTATACAAATATAAAGTAAAAATAAAACAAATTAACCTGCATTTTACCTTTGAAAATCGCAGAGCCAACAGTTCTGTAACTTATGCCTTTGACAACAACAGAAGGTATGAAATAGTTATAACAAAAACTAATGACATACATGCTTTCTGCTTCCCGCTCTTTTTAACATGCAAATCCTTACCATTACCATCACGACTGCCATCTAGTTGATACTGCCATTTAGTTGGGTTTATTGTTCACCTATCCACTAGATGGCAGTCGTGATGATAATGGTAAGGATTGGCATCTTGTTCATCCAAGGTGTACCTACACATAGTGCCCAAAGCCCCCTTTAATAGGCTCCAGGCCTAATAAAAAGTGTGTACAAAATAAGCGGTATAGAGAATGTATGTGTTTTTTATGAATTACAGGAAAGTAAATGAGCTGGTCTGTCATTCAATTTACAACTGAAAAAGCAGTATAGTACTAGTGCTCTGCTCCATATTGACTTTTTGCAGGTACATGACTACCATGACATCAGTCACAACAGTGGACAACAGGACCGTTAAGTGACAATAGACTAGAGAATATACGTTTTTTTGTTGATAAATATGGTCAAAGAATATTTCAGAGCTAAAAGAAATAAACACCTGATAACTCTAAAATATAAAAAAAAGATAACGATAAATATATAATAAAGATAATAGAGAAAACTCTAAGATAAAAATAGCATAAAATGGAAAGCTTGTGCACTATGTAGGGTGTACTATCAATTGTTCCACACACAAAGTACGGCCCTTGTTCAGGGGTTAGAGAGGGATTTGAGATTCAGTCTATCTATTATCTTTGATGCGCACATTAGCGTGCAACAACACTGACACTTCAGAGGCAATTTGGGACGACAAATTGGAATGACAACTATGTTTTCTTCCTAAAAGTGCTACCCTGACTGGTTTTATTGGTGGGTTTTGACACTGGCAGTCAGTAAGTATGGTCTTATTTGCTGTACAGAAGTGTGTGTGTGTGTGTGTGTGTGTGGGGGGGGGGGGGGGGGTCAATACATTCGGTCAATACATGCGGCTAAACCAAGTACCAAAGGCAAGTTAGTTGCTATTAAGTGTGAAATTATAAACTGGATTTATTTATTCATACATTTAGATTTTTGTTATTTATGATAAAAAAAAATAGTTATACCTGTCGGAATATATCTTCCCTTATGGAATCACAATCAACTTTGTGTTTACACACAAGGCAGGATGCAGTTGCAAAGGAACCTGTAAAAAAATAAAAATAATAATTAATCATAAATTTGTAAAACAGCAATAAAATTAGAAAGTAATAATATGGATGGTAGCATTTTCTTTTATGAGGTCAAACGAAGTCATTAGTAGAAAGGGTTATCCCTGCATCTCTTTAAAACAGATTTTAATAACAGTGGTAGTGCTGAAATGTAATTTATTGCAATAATAGAAGAAACATGGAACAAGCTCTTTAATACATACTTAATTGCAGTTTTTCGCTAGCACCACAATGGCCTGAAGTATATTTTGAAAATTAACTCCAATATTTGTGTCAAAAAAAAGTATATTTAAACACATGTATTATAATATATTTTTCAATTTGTCTTTTCTAGTACGATATTAGTATAAAAATATTTTGATATTACAAAATGGCATCTACTTTTAGGCTTGTGATTTGGTAAAATGTTGCATAACAAATGCGTAATTCAACAACATAAGCATAAAAAAAGTCTTAGAATTTCAGAAGTCTCAATTATTGGGCTGCATCTTGCAAGAAAACAACTAAGGATTATTATTATTTTTTAATTATTGGAACAGGGTTAGCAAAACAATCAAAACCTGGAAGGATAGTGCTGAATCATCAAGTTTGTAGAAGTATGGTCAGAAAAAAAATCATAAATGGAGATCACTTAAACACGAAGTTGTAAATAAAAAAAAAATCAACAGTAAAACCATAACTAATGTCTAAAAGTGAAAATTAAGAGTATTTTTATGCATACAATTTGATGAGAAATTACAGGGTTTGGACTAAACAGCTGTGTATGGCCATAAGAAATCCACTTGTTAGTGAAGCTATTTAGAAAATATTGGCTTCAATTTGCTAGGGAGCATAAAGATTGGACTTTGTAGCAATGGAAAAAATGTCATGTGGTCTGATGAGTCCAAATTTACCCTAGTCCAGAGGAATGGTTGCATTAAACTAACAAGAAACAATGTACAAATCATGCGTAGTCCTCACTGTACAAGCCTCTGGAGGCATTAAGAGCGAGGGTTGCTTCAGTTAGTCAGGTTTTTCGTTCAGCAATGTTATGTGGCAAAAGAAGTCAGCTGAATGACCAGGGCATCACCAATGGACTTTTTATTCACTGATGGCACAAGGATATGGTAGCATGAGGGATCATTTTCACATTGCATGCTGTAATCAAAGCTTAAGATGATGGAATAAAATCTTGTAGTGTGTAAGAACTTTTTTGGGGGCGCCAAGAAGTGTATAAACACCTATTAAATAGCTCAGCAAATGTCTGGCAAATTACTTTTGATTAGCTGTGTTCCTACACCCAAAATAGTGGGCCTGACTTATGGGGTCATCAGGAAATCTTGGTGGTCTATGCAACTTTCCAAAAATGGTCTAGACAACCTTTCTAAATATATTTACAGTATTTTTTAAATAATAATTATCCAAGTTATGCAAGTATTCTAAAAAAAAAAAAATTCACTTTGATATACAACTGTTTTGATATACAAGTACGCTACCAGACGAATTATGTTCACAATCTAAGGTTTAACTGTTTACACAAATAAACAAACAAACAAACAAACACACAGAGGTGCATCTTAAATTAGAATATCATCGAAAAAAGTCTCATTTCATTTTGGTAATTCAATTCAAAAACTGAAACTCATTACATAGACTCATTAAACACAGTCTGATACATTTCAGATATTTACTGTATTTCTTTTCATTTTGATGAATACGGCTTACAGCTAAGATTAAGATTTGAATATTAAGACCAATTAAAAAAATTTTTTTTTAAAAAGACGACACAAATGTTGGACAAAGTTGAAAATAAGTACAGCAATCCCAGGAATCCAAGGGTCAAGAATCCCTTTGCAAGAATTACTGCAGCATAATGACATGGCATGAAGGCGATCAGTCTGGGGCACTGCTAAGGTGTGTTGATCTCTGTTTGCTCTGCGTTGTTGGGTATGGTGTCTCACATTTTTCTCTTTACAATACCCCATAGATTTTATATTGGATTTAAGTCAAGCAAGTCGGCTGAACAAACAAACACAGGGATACCGTGGTCCTTAAACCAGGTATTAGTATTTAACAGTGTGGCCTGGTGCCAATCAATTGAAGAAATGCCAGGAACATTAAATGAGCATCTCCATAAAGCTGGTCAGCAGAGAAAAGCATGAAGTGCTCTAAAACTTTCTGGTAGATAGCTGTGCTGACCTTGGACACAGTGGACCAACAGCAGCAGATGACACAGCTCCCCAAACCACCACTGACTGTGCAAACTACTCTAAACTAGACTTGGATTCTGTGCCTCTCCTCTCTTCCTTCAACCTCTGGGACCTTGATTTTCAAATGAAATGCAAAATTTACTTTGGCCCACTGAGCAACAGACCAGTACTTTTTGTCCTTAGCCCAAGTAAGAAGTCTCTGATGTTGCCTCTGGTTCAAAAGTTGCTCATCACAAGGAATGCAACATATTCAGATATAGATAGCCCGGAATACGTCCGTGCATAGTGGCTGTTAAAACACTGACTCTAGCTGTAGCTGACTCTCCTCCAAACTCAATGCTGCGGTTATCCCTGTTGCTTGTGCACCTTTTTCTAACATTTTTTCCTTCCATTTAACTTTCCATTCATGTGCTTAGATACAGCAGTCTAAACAGCCAGCCTACTGAACCAGACCGAGAGACCATTTAAATCCAACCTAATTAAACCTGATACGATGATACACAGCAATACGATTCTAGCTGTTACACAGAGACTCTAAGAACAGATAAAATTAAAATAAAAAAACATAACTTACATAGAATTATACTACAGGGTGGGCCATTTATATGGATACACCTTAATAAAATGGAAATGGTTGGTGATATTAACGTCCTGTTTGTGGCACATTAGTATATGTGAGGGGGCAAACTTTTCAAGATGGGTGGTGACCATAGTGGCCACTTTAAAGTCGGCCATCTTGGATCCAACTTTAGTTTTTTCAATAGGAAGAGGGTCATGTGATAAACTTATTGGGAATTTCACAAGAAAAACAATGGTGTGCTTGGTTTTAGCGTAACTTTATTCTTTCATGAGTTATTTACAAGTTTCTCTTTGTTCACAGCCATTGACATGTCGAAGAGGTTAACACGTGATGAGCGGATTGAAATTGTGTTGATATCTGGTGAACGCAGTAACCGGGTCATTGCAGCAGATTTCAGTGCAAGACACCCTACGAGACCACCCATCTCCCATGCTACAGTTAGCAAACTGCTTGCTAAGTTTCATGAAACTGGTTCAGTGTTGGATTTGCCAAAATGTGGCAGTAGTCGAACATCCCTTCAGCGGATATTATCTTCTCACAAATGGCACCCTTACAAACTCCAGCTACTGCAGCATCTCAACGAGGATGACCCAGATCGGCGCGCACAATTTGCAGAATGGACAAAACAAAAATTGGAACAGGACCCTCAGTTCACGCAGAAGATTTTGTTCAGTGATGAAGCAAACTTTTATGTGAATGGTGAAGTTAAACAAAACCACCGCTATTGGTCTGACACTAACTCACATTGGATAGATCCCTCCAAGAATGTTGGAATAAAAAAGTGATGGTATGGTGTGGTATATAGGGTACAAAGATAGTGGGGCCATTCTTCATCAATGGAAACCTCAAGGCCACTGGATATTTGAAATTGCTACATGATAATGCGTTTCCCTCTTTATGCACTGAAGCTGGCACGTTCCCGGAGTTTTTCCAGCAAGATGGTGCACCACCACATTATGGGTGTCAGGTCCAAGCATTCCTAGATGAACAGTTCCCTGAAAAGTGGATTGGTCGTTGTGGGCCAGTTGAATAGCCCCCAAGGTCTCCCGATCTGACCCCCTTAGACTTTTATCTTTGGGGTCATCTGAAGGCAATTGTCTATGGTGTGAAGACACGAGATGTGCAGCACCTGAAACTACAGATACTGGAAGCCTGTGCTGGCATTTCTCCTGTGGTGTTGCTATCAGTGTGTGAAGAGTGGGAGAAGAGGGTTGCATTTACAATCCATCACAATGGGCAGCACATTGAACACATTTTATAAGTGGACAGAAACTTGTAAATAACTCATGAAAGAATAAAGTTAAGTCACCATTGTTTTTCTTGTGAAATTCCCAACAAGTTTGATGTGTCACATGACCCTCTTCCTATTGAAAAAAAAAAGTTGGATCCAAGATGGCCGACTTCAAAATGGCCACCATGGTCACCACCCATCTTGAAAAGTTTGCTCCCTCACATATACTAATGTGCCACAAATAGGACGTTAATATCACCAACCATTCCCAATTTAATTAAGGTGTATCCATATAAATGGCCCACCCTGTAGTATATAGAAGTATGTTAAGATTAAGAAGTAAAAACATTTGATATGCTGTAAACTGTGTACTCAGCAGTGCCACAGACTGATTCCACCCATGACGCACGCATCGCTGCAGTAGTCCATGCAAAGAGAGCCCGGACCATGTAAGTGCTGTACATGGTACATTTCTGTGTTAAAAATCTTTTATTATTCGGCTTAAGTAATATTTTTTCCCCTGAATTTTCAAAATTACAAAAATTAAAAGGTTGTAATATATCAGTGTATGTGTAACGAATCTATATACAACCTGAATTCCGGAAAAGTTGGGACATTTTATTATTGTGCCAATATTTTATTCACAACAGAACATAGATAAATGTCTAAATGAACTCATTTTAAATTTCATGCCTGTTACAGGTTTCAAAATGTTGACACAATCACTCAAAAGTTCATTTAGGACTGAAAATATTCCTACCTTGGAGTAGGACATAAATTTTATTTAGAAAGCTTCCTGTTCTTACTTTCGGCGAGGAGTAGGACTGCGCCAAGAAAAGCATGTGATGTCACTTTTTACGACACAGAGCTGCACTTTATAGTGGGTGTTGTAGTTTTAAAGGTGGAAAAGTGATATGGTGAAATCAGCGGCAGTTGTGTGAAAGCTTTATGCACATGGACAAAACTTGTAGATGTCCGAGTCGGCTGCTGACTTTATGGACTTAGCTTTGTGCACTGGTGCGCAGTCATGTTGGAAATGGTGCGTTTTTTTTTTTTTTTTAGTCATTCAGCTTTTCCCCCTATATTAACAATTAATGCAAGATATTTTGGACAATTTCATGCTCCCGACTTTGTGGCAACAGTTTGGGGATGGCCCCTTCCAACATGACTGACTGCAATTTTAACTCAAAGCATCAATGAGAACTGGAAATAACAACTCGATTCATAGCAACACTGTGACTAATTATCCACATTCTCTTTAGTTGTGAATCCTTTCCCACTTCTTGCATCCTTCACAAAGTGGACATGCCTCCACCAGCACAGTCTTGTCAAAATCCATTGGGTGCATTTTTGCGAACAACCCAAAATAAAATATATGTACAGTACAGACCAAAAGTTTGGACACACCTTCTCATTCAAAGAGTTTTCTTTAATTGTGTTCTTTAGCCCAAACAAGTATCTTCTGCTTGTTGCCTGTACTTAGCAGTGGTTTCCTAGCAGATATTCTACCATGAAGGCCTGATTCACACTGTCTCCTCTTAACAGTTGTTCTAGAGACGTGTCTGCTGCTAGAACTCTGCGTCGCATTGACCTGGTCTCTGATCTGAGCTGCTGTTAACCTGCGATGAGGCTGGTGACTCGGATGAACTTATCCTCCCCGCAGCAGAGGTGACTCTTGGTCTTCTTTGTAGCGCTTGATGGTTTTTGTGACTCCACTTGGGAACACTTTCCCAAGTTTTCCCAATTTTTCGGACTGACTGACCTTCATTTCTTAAAAGTAATGATGGCCACTCGTTTTTCTTTACTTAGCTACTTTTTTCTTGCCATAATACAAATTCAAAATCTTTGAATGAGAAGGTGTGTCCAAACTTTTGGTCTGTACTGTATATGTATACACATACACACTGTATGTCACAAAAGTGAGTACACCCCTCACATCTCTGCAAATATTTAGTTAAACCTTTTCATAGAACAACACAGCATAAATGACTCTTTGACACAATGAAAAGTAGTCATTTATATTGGAATATTATTTTAATAGAACATAAAAACAACTGACAAGTGAATACTAAGGCTGCAAATGTGAATACCAAGAATTCTTGTCTTTTTTTTTATTTTTATTGAATAATATATGAAAGGGCGAACATTTTACCACTGTGCCACTTGGAGGCCCTGAATAATATTCTGATTATTTATTCCAATTATTCAAACTATTATTTTTCTCAATAAATTAGGGACCACGCACGATAAGGTGCGCAGGACCCCTCTTGTTTTCCTAAGGAATATAATTAATTTTTTTCTACTCTTTTGGAATTTTCGGGGGTCTTAACATGCTCAAAAACTAACAAAACTTGGCAGACAGCTTGGAATCTGCTGCCATCAGGATGCCTGAGAGTCTCATGGCCCGGGGCCCCCAGCTCATACACACGAAACTCTGTACACATTTAGAGCTCATTGAGCCAAACAACTTTCGCACTGCATGTCCTGGCCCTCAACTCAAAAACCACCAAACCAGGCCCATGTGATCTAAAGACATTGAGGATGCAAAATTGTAGAGGGTTTTTTGATATCTCAAACGGGTCAGCTGTGACGATGCCTTACACTTGCGCTGAAAAGTGGTTAATAACTCTGTGTGACATATTGAATAACATTATATTCATCAACACGTTCAGTGACATCACATTCACCGACATCACACTGAGTGTGATGATGTGTGTTAACGTTTGTGATGTGTGTGTTAACGTTTGTGATGTGTGTTAAGACCGAATCATGGGCGTCCAAGGCTATTTAATGCATGTGGGAAACAAAGGCTAGCCTATTTGGCCCTATCTTACAAAAGAGCTGCTGTAGCACAATTTGCTGAGAGTTATTTCTGGATATGATGGGAAGGTGTCAGAACCGACAGCGCATCGCAGCTTACTGTGTGTATAGGGCAGCGCAGCCATATGCTGACCCCCATCTGAAAGCTCCTACAACGGACACCATGTATGTCAGAACTGAACCATGGAGCAATGGATGTATGTAGCCTGGGGATGGATCATATTTTCTTTTACAACATGCACATACACTTACCTGGGCAATAGATGGCTTGCACTATGGGAAGAAGGCATGCTGGTGAAGAAAGCGTGATGGGCTGGGTAATGTTTAGCTGAAAAAACTTGGGCCCTGATATTTATGTGAATGTTACTCTAACACACAACAATGCACAATTAATGGGAAGAGGAGGGGAAAAAATCTTGATTCAAACATGGATGTGATCTCATTTCTGAATGATGGCAATTCACGTGTTTACAGTACTTGAGAACAGTGCTAAATAGTGTATAAAATCACACTTACAGGTCTCTCAGTGTAGAACAAAATACCAATATAGTTGCAAGCAACGATAAGCAGGCCCACAAGCACCCCGCGCCAGCGCCACCCAGCTGCACCAGAAAGTCAATTAGCACGTTGGGCACATGCATTTAAAGGGGATGTACCAATACCATTATGATATAAAATGTATAACCAACATTATATTACATAATTTAAAAAAAGGGGCAATTTTATGTTTGGACCTCGAAAAAAATCCTGATGCTGGAAAAAAACATTACTCTATGGTGTCACGGAAATGTATTAACCACTTTTGGCATATGTTAATACATATTGGCATAAGATTTAAAAATCCATCCTAATGGCGGATTCCAACCTGTCTGCCGATTTTCATTACTATTTAAGATGTTAAGTCCTCCCCAAAACCCCCAAATGCTGGAAAAAATCATTAGCAAAACATACCATGATTTCACATACTATGATGATATAGGACTGAGGTCATAGTGCTTGGACCCTAATTAATCAACTTAGAAATTAGAGAATGATTCAGACAACTCAATCACGTTTTTAATCTCTTATTCATTTAACACGCTCCACTGTCATTTCATGTGACCTGTAACAAGGAGGCACCTAGACAGAATGGTCAGGTAACTTGGAGCTGGAGTAGCATTATTTTCATGCCGAAAAAACTGAGTGTTGAGGTCATTACACACCAGGAGCAACACAAATAAATAGTATGAAAAGGGGAAAATTTCAAAAGTAACGTGTAAAGTAAAGTGTGACGCAAACGCAAGTACAGGTGCTTAAAACAAATAAATACATTAATTTATTTAAATTAACATATAAACAAAAAAATTGCACTACAAGCATTAAAGTGACACTCCTTCCACCTGCCTGGCAACTCCCCACCGACTCCTCATAAATCTTTTCACAACTCCTCAACTTCAAGAGCTCTTTTTTCACCTTCTCAACAACACACAAGAACAGTAACTATACATTACCAAAAACAGTCAATATGCAATGTATAAATAGAGTATTACTCTGCAGGATAGTAAAGTTTGATTGTCATATTCTGTCATAATTCTCAAATACATGGCAATAAACTTTAAAATTATGATTTTCATTGCTTGTTATTATACTACACTTGAACGGACTAATAACCCATAATTACCAACCAACACAGCTGTAGAGATATATACAGAGTATACATCTGCACAGTACAAGAAATAAAAATCAAAGTAATAAATAACTACTGAACTGAAGATTTGGTAAAATCTGGGTGAAAAAAATATGCCACAAGAGTATAATAAGAGAATAATTAAAGGTTAAAACTAAAAAAAGCTGATCAGCTTTAATGTAATCTGTGATGATATTTTAGCATGAAGCCCGCGGACATGTCTGCCTGTCTTTCTGTAGCTTATTGTAACTTATTAAAAGAAAGAAATAAAATTGTTAGGTTGAGTATCTCGTGCCAAGTTGCACTTCTTTCGTTATCAGCCAAAGACACTCCTTGTTCAGTAGTCGAAGAGTGAATCACAGATGAGAAATCAAAAAAAGAAGGATGAATAAAAAGGACTTCAGCACATTAAAATTCACTTATACCACTTTAGCTGTCATTTCTGCGGTAAAAATATGAACTGAATCCAATAAAAATATTCAGTTTTTAAATTTATAATATCTACTGGTGCACGTGTTTGTTTACATGAACATACTTTGAGCTGTCCATTCATTTTTGAAGGTTCAGTTTTTATAGTGTACCTCGCTCCTTTTGGAGTAAGCCATGCTGTGTGACGCTTTCGTTTGCACTGATTGGATCTGTTGACTGTAGTGACATAATCTGGCCCATAACTTCCCTTCTCCTCAACATTTTGGTTTCATTTATGGCGAAGCCAATCAGCGCAATAGTTTACCATGTATAAACAGTGTGTGCCGAAAACTTCGGGCAAATACATAACTATTGGCAAAGTTTCATTAAATTCTGTCTGGTCAGTTGTAGGTGACAAAAATCTTTCAGGATGAACAGAATTTTTTCTGAGACTGGTTATAAAACCTCTCTTTCATTTATATAGATAGGATTGTCTCCACCACTTTTAACTAGAGATCCACCGATTCTAATTTTCAAGGCAAATAAATTTTTTGACTTTGCGCCAAATTTCTGTAGAAATAATTACGACAGGACATATGTACTTCCATTGCAACACTCATGAGCAAGTACATGATCAGCACAGATTTAATTGGCCTATTATTGGTCAAGGCTGAAAAAGCTGAAAAGAGGATCATTCCTGTCACGAGTGCATTGATTGGCTCTAATATTAAACCAGGAAAATAAGTCAAACATGCTTGAAAATTATGAGTTTCTACAATTCCCTATGACTAATGAATGTTTTTTCACCACAGAAGTAATTCAATACATTCGTCTTATGAGCATTTTGCAGGGATTAAAGCCTAATTATTGAGATTACAAGTTATAGTAGACAAAATTAAGAAAAGGTACAATAATTATTATAGTGCTTTTATCGCAAAATCATGCCTTGTACATTCAATTGCATTTGTTTACAGGCCAGACTTGCAAATTTTTGAGTGCCCCAGGGCAATATTATGTGAAATATAAATAGCAAGCCTAGAAGGCTAAAACAGAATGGCAAAAGGCGAAGTGAACCTGAGGCATGTTGTGATCAGAATGCACAAGGCAAGCATAGCACGTCGTGGATCCCAAAGTGGGTTTAGTTTGATTCACTTCAGAATGGTCTAAGTACATTCGGAATACTACAGTACCCATGTTCAAACAAGTGGTCATTAATCGCTCAGTATTATTTTTGAGGTTTAAAGGGACCAAGCGTGAAAACACCCTAATTTACATGGCCTCAAAGCATACTTACTGGTGGATTTATACATGAGACAAAAAAAATTATTGTTGGAATAACATACCGTGACACTGCATGACCCTTTTGACTCCTGCTACCTGTTCCAGTGTGTCAATGTTCTGAGTGTAGTTCCTGAGAAGTTTTTCTTTCTTATCCAGCATTGCAATAAATCTATGACAAAGTGATGGTCGAAACTGCCCAGGGTAGATTTCCTACAAAAAGCACAGAAAAACTGTCTTGGTTAAAAATGTAAAGATAAAAAAAAGAAAAAAGGCAATATACAAACCTTTGCAAATTTAAAAAATGGCCTTGGATCCCTTTGAAAGTACTCAATGTCAAACATTGCTTGAGGATCTGGAAGGTCTGGAAAATCTACAGCAAGTCGAGCATAAATCCCATCTCTAGACCTAAAATCAGGAATTCCACAAGAAACAGAAACCTGAAATGAAAAAATTTTGAAAAAAGATTAAACATCTTTCCAAAATCTCCCCCCCAAAAATGAAGATGTGAATACAGTCTCACTTGTTTAAAAAAAGAAAACACCGCACATGTTCCATACTACGTACTAAGCTTTTTAAACGGATATTATCAAAGTCGACCGGAGGTTTAACCGGAATCTCTGGTAGGACTACAGAGGTTTCTAGGGGGATGGACTGATGAATTATAGAAGTCACTATTGACAATTTAATTAAGATTAAAGAATTTTGATTAAAAAAATATATACACTCACTTAAAGGATTATTAGGAACATCAATTTCTCATTAATGCAATTATCTAAATCAACCAATCACATGGCAGTTGCTTCAATGCATTTAGGGGTGTGGTCCTGGTCAAGACAATCTCCTGAACTCCAAACTGAATGTCAGAATGGGAAAGAAAGGTGATTTAAGCAATTTTGAGCGTGGCATGGTTGTTGGTGCCAGACGGGATGGTCCGAGTATCTCAGTTACTGGCATTTTCGCGCACAACCATTTCTAAGGTTTACAAAGAATGGTGTGAAAAGGGAAAAACAATTACGTGGCATCCAGTATGTTGAATCCAGTATGTGGCAGTCCTGTGGGCAAAAATGCCTTGTTGATGCTAGAGGTCAGAGGAGAATGGGGCGACTGATTCAAGCTGATAGAAGAGCAACTTTGCCTGAAATAACCACTCGTTACAACCGAGGTATGCAGCAAAGAGGTGGATGGGCTACAACAGCAGAAGACCCCACCGGGTACAACTCATCTCCACTACAAATAGGAAAAAGAGGCTACAATTTGCACGAGCCCACCAAAATGGGACAGTTAAAGACTGGAAAAATGTTGCCTGGTCTGATGAGTCTCGATTTCTGTTGAGACATTCAAATGGTAGAGTCAGAATTTGGCGTAAACAGAATGAGAACATGGATCCATCATGCCTTGTTACCACTGTGCAGACTGGTGGTGGTGGTGTAATGGTGTGGGGGATCTTTTCTTGGCATACTTTAGGCCCCTTAGTGCCAATTGGGCATCGTTTAAATGCTACGGCCTACCTGAGCACTGTTTCTGACCATGTCCATCCCTTTATGACCACCATGTACCCATCCTCTGATGGCTACTTCCAGCAGGATAATGCACCATGTCACAAAGCTCGAATCATTTCAAATTGGTTTCTTGAACATGAGAATGAGTTCACTGTACTAAAATGGCCCCCACAGTCACCAGACCTCAACCCAATAGAGCATCTTGGGAATGTGGTGGAACGGGAGCTTCATGCCCTGGATGTGCATCCCACAAATCTCCATCAACTGCAAGATGCTATCTTATCAATATGAGCCAACGTTTCTAAAGAATGCTTTCAGCACCTTGTTGAATCAATGCCACGTAGAATTACGGCAGTTCTGAAGGCAAATGGGGGTCAAACACCGTATTAGTATGGTGTTCCTAATAATCCTTTAGGTGAGTGTGTATTACATATATATACACATACATACATACATACATACATACACAAGTCTGTCTTAAAAAAAAAATAGGTACACAAAAGGTACATCTTGGTCATTGTACATTTTTATTGTACGAAGTTTATAAATTGAAAAATGAGTACAGTGGAACCTTGGATTACGAGCATAATTATTTCTGGAAGCGGGCTCGTATTCCAAAACACTCAAACCAAATCGAATTTTCCCAAAAGAAATAATGAACTCTCAAAATTATTCGTTCCACAGCCCAAAAAAATAATTACATAAAAATAATTTATACAATATATAAAGTAAAAATAAAACAAACGAATCTGCACTTTACCTTTAAAAAAACGTGAAAATAAATCACGACAGATAAGTGTTTCCGTTTGTGCGCGCAGGCGCCGTGTATTTGTGTACACGCGTGTGCATGTGGAATTAGCCCCTTCCCTCGCCTCGCCCCGTAAAATTCCTCCTCCCTCCCCTCACCTCATTTTTCAAGTTTCACAACACATACACACAACAGAAACACTGTTTAAAAAAAAAAAAAAAACAGCACTTTACCTTTGAAAAGAATTGCAACAGAGCAAAGGCTCCTGTGCAAAGCAGTGTGTCTGCGTGTGTGAAGCCGCGGGGGGGGGTTAAGAGTGTGTGTGTCGGTGTCACATTGCGCGCGCGCCCACACACACACACACACACACACACACACACACACACACAAGAATCCGGCTGAAACAGAGAGGGAGGTGTGGAGTATACCAGTAAAAGACGAGCACTAAGACCCAGCAGGGGAGACGATTACCCACAATTCCGCAGAGCAAGAGAGAGAAAAATCATTGGCTCAGGTGTGATCACATGACGCTCAGTGTCAAAACAAGAGCGCATGCGTGATACATGATACTCGGCACTCGTAAACCAATACTTGCTCAGTTTTCATGTCAAAATTTATTATAAATCTTTGCTCGTCTTGCAGTTACTCGCAATCCGAGATTTCACTGTACAATGTAATCAGGGCCAAATTCCACAACCCTTGTTCCATGCAAAACTGCATTCCGAAGTTAAGCTGAAACTCATTAAGCTTTTGCAGTCCCACTAAGCTATCTACAGTATATCTACAAATTTAACTATAAGGCTATTTCCAGGGACTGTTTAATGCGAACATTTCCTGAATCTCTTGACCTGTATAGCATGAATATTTTTTTTTTGCATTCCACTGCTGCTAATTAGACAACATGAATGTAATGGTGTTCCTAATAAAGTGGACAGTGAATGTACCTTGTAGCATAAAATACATATACAATATATGCATTCGAATATGTAGCATTCTAAATCAATTACAGTAAAACCTTGGATTGCAAGTAACTTAGTCTGCACATATTTTACAAGACAAGCAAAATTTTTAAAAATAAATTTTAACTTGATAAATGAGTGAGGTCTTGCAATAAAAGTAGTACGTATACGCTTTGTTTGCCAAGCGTCACATGATCACAGCTGAGTCAATGGTTCCTCTCTTTCTCCCCAACACTGTGGGATTGTGGGTAATTGTCTACCATGCTTGATCTCACACTCCTATCTCACCGGTTTGACACGCGGTGAGATGCAATGTTGGGCACTGCGAGTGACTGCCCGACGTTCCGCAAGATTCTGCAAGGACCCTGTGTGTGCACGTGTAAAGCATTTAAAATTGTGTCCCAGTGTAATGACAATTCCTTAGTAACTGTACTGCAACAAGGCCTCCATGAAGAAAAAAGGTTAAAAAGCCTGCAACTGTGCGAGCAATAAATCTGTTCAACAATTCCAAAATAAAATTCCATGTTACATTTTCAAGAAATCTTCAAAAAGGAGACAAGCAAAGTGTTTAGGGAAGTTTCTTGTTTAACTCGCATAAAAAATATTTTAAAAATCCAGTCAGCCAACAGGGAAGCAATGACTCTTAGTGTGTGCGTGACAAAATCGCCCTACACAATACCCCCCCCCCCCAACCTCCTCTCCTCAACTCTCTCTTATCTCCCTTGCACCAGCCTGATTATGTTTAAAAGTCAAGTAAGTGCTGGTTATTTGGGCCCAAGCACTACAGGGTGCGCAGGACCCTTGTTTTCCTAAGGATCATTAGGAGAAATGCTCTATGACATCAGCCCTATGTCGTCAGTGTGTTAAGGGCCCTACTGTTTTCCTAAGGATTTTCCCCCCAATTTTTTGGCCTTTTTGGGGGTCTTAACATGCTTAAAAACTCATGAAAATTGGCAGACAGGTTGGAATCTGCTGCCATTAGGATGCCGCAGAGCCTGGGCCGGGCGTGATGAGGGCACTAAGATGAGATATTGCTGCATACTCATCCACATCTGCACGAATTCACACAAAACCCAGTACACATTTAGAGCTCATTGAGCCGAACAACTTTTACATCGCATGTCATGGGTTCAACTCAACAGGAAGTCAGTTATTTTGTTACATTTGCCAAAACGCACCCAAAGAAATTTTATATACTCCTCTTAGGGAATTTATATGATCACCACCAAACTGGGACTGATGACATTGAGAATTGTAGAGGGATTTTTGATATCTCAAACGGGTCAGCCGTGATAATGTCTTATGCTGCAAAGTGGTTAAAAGTGGTTAGTAACTCGCACACTCACAGCTGGTCACTCACATGTACACACACTCACAGCTTTTTGGAGGTCTTAATATAAAATTCCTCCTATTCTACAAACACACACACACACACTCACTTGACCTGACAAATGTTTAGGGCCCAGCTGACATCAGCCCTATTACTTCTTAACTGGCACAAAAGACAAACAGGTTGTTTGGGGCGCCCCCTGAGTGGCGATGACACAGAGTGCTTGGGCCTGTTCATCGAAATAATGAAAACTCTGATTATTTGTTCCACAACCCACAAAAATAAATACATAAAAATAATTTATACAAAATAGAAAGTAAAAATAAAACAAATTAACCTGCACTTTACCTTGGAAAAGAATCGTGACAGAGCAGTGTCTCCGTTAGAGTGTGCGTATGAGTGTGTGTGAGAGTGAAGGCGAGAGGAGGAGAGGCGTGTGTGTGTGAAGGCCAGAGGAGGAGAGGCATGTGTGTGTGAAGGCGAGAGGAGGAGGGGCGTGTGTGTGAAGGCGAGAGGAGGAGGAGCGTGTGTGTGAAGGCGCACGGTGTCCAATGGCGCGCGCGTACATAGAATAGAATCAGATCACGCTGACACAGAGAGAAAACTGATTTTTAACCTCTCTAATGAGACTAATAATAAACAGTACATGCGCGCTGTATACACACACAAACAAAATAGGCTTCACATGCACACACGTGGTAAACAGTACACAAGTTCACGGACGTTGATCATACCAGTGAGAAATGCGCACCAAGACCCAGCAGGGGAGACGATTACCCATAATTCCGCAGTGCAAGAGAGAAAAACCACTGGTTCATGTGTGATCACAAGATTTGCTAGTTTTTCAAGTCAAAAATTATTTAAAATTTTGTTCGTCTTGCGGAACACCCGCAAACCGCGTTACTCGCAATCTGAGGTTCCACTGTGTGTGTGTGTGTGTATATATCTTTCTTTCCCAGACTTTGGGACTTTTTGGGGGTCTTAACATGCTCAAAAACTCATGTCAATTGGCAGAAAGGTTGGAATCTACTGCCATTAGGATGCTTGAGAGTCTGGGTAAGAAGCACCCACAAGAGATTTTGCAGTTTAGCTCACACACAGTTGCACGCATGCACACAAAACCTGGTACACATTTAGAGCTCATGAACAATTTTCGCACTGCATGCCATGGGCTCAACTCAACGAGAAGTCAGTTATTTTGGGTCATTTGCCAAAACGCACCCGATGGATTTCGACATACTCCTAGGCCCTATTTATACTATCGGCACCAAACCAGGTCGATGTGATCTAAAGCCATTGAGGATGCAAAATTGTCGAGGGATTTTTAATATCTGGTCAGCCGTGACGATGCCTTAAACTTATGCTGAAAAGTAATTTTTCATCATCGTGTGATGCTTTTGTTAAACACCCTCATACATCCCACACATCACAAATTTTAATACTCTCACATAGACACACTCACAAACACTCATACAGTGGAACCTTGGATTGTGAACTTATGCTGAAAAGTAATTTTTCATCATCGTGTGATGCTTTTGTTAAACACCCTCATACATCCAACACATCACAAATTTTAATACTCTCACATAGACACGCTCACAAACACTCATACAGTGGAACCTTGGATTGTGAGCATAATTCGGTTCGGAAGCGTGCTGGTATATCAACACTCGTAAATCAATGTGAAAAACTGATTATTCGTTCTACAACCCAAAAAGATAAATACATAAAAATAATACAAAATATAAAGTAAAAATAAACCAAATTAACCTGCATTATACCCTTGAAAAAAGTAAAAAAATAAATCCCGACAGATCAGTGTTTCCGTTAGTGTGTGTATTTGTGAGCGCACATGCTGTGTATGTGCGCGTGCATGTGTTTGTGCGCACTCGCACTGTGCAGGACTGTGTTCCATTCCAAAGTGTACTTCACAGTGTTTTCCCTACTCCCTGCTCAGTTTGCAGTGAATGCCGATGAAGGGAACTTCCCTCGACAAAACTCCACCATTCGGAACTCGAACACAGACGTCACTTCCTCCATGCATTACTATGGTAGCATAAGCACCTCGAAAAACCTGTCACTGCTGCTGTGTAAAGTTCACATTACAGACATTAAATATCAAATATTTATTGAAACAAAAACTGATATGATTAAATTAAAATGTTACAATTTTTTTGGTGTCCTTTTAACACGATGTCGTCCTCGATAATAATGATAAGTATATAAATAGTTTTTCAAGCTCAATTTTTTTCACGATCCAGCAGCAAGCAATGACTGATGGGAATTTCTTCACTCCCTTTTCCGGTGAAGTGAAGACTTCACGGGTGAAGTACTATGGTGCTTATGCTACCATAGTAACACACGGAGGAAGTGACGTCTGTGCTCGAGTTCCGAATGGTGGAGTTTTGTCGAGGGAAGTTCCCTTCACCGGCATTCCCTGCAAACGGAGCAGGGAGTAGGGAGAACACTGAAGTACACTTCACCATTCACAGTTCACTTTGAACTGAACATTTTCACTCCCTGCGGTTTGGAATCACACTTACCATGGTAGTATACGTTGCAGGGTACTTCAGGCCGATTGGAACGCACCTTATGTGTGTGTGAAGCTAAAATAAGAGAAGAGGAGGATTGACATCCCGTCTCACACAGTAACCTTTCCTCCTCTCTTATTTGAGAGGGGGGAGGACTACTGTGTGGGATGGCTTTCACACATACACACTAACGGAAACACTGCCTCATCAGGAAAATTAACAAGAAACATCTGACACTCAAGTGAGTGCACACACTTACGGAATCACTGCTGTAAAGTAAAAATAAAACAAATTAACCTGCGCTTTGAAAAGAATCGCAACAGAGCAGTATTTCCAAGTGCGTGTGCGCGCGCGCGTGTGTGTGTGTGAAGGCGAGGGAATCAGGGAAGGGACACGCTGTCCAATGACAGGAACGCACACACACAATCAGTGCAGGTTGACACAGAGAAAGAGAGAGAAAATGGATCTTCAACCTCCCTAATAAGACTTGCTTTTGTTTTACATGCGTGCGAACACACGTGTTATAATAAACAGTACACGCATGCTGTACACACAGACACGGATACAAACACAAGATGATTTACACGCATAGATGTGGTCACATTGTTATAGTTGGCTCAGTTGTGATCACGTGACGTGCAAAAATTTTTTAGAATTTTTTGCTAGTCTTGCAGAACGCTCGCAAACTGGGTTACTTGCCTCCGAGGTTTCACTGCATCACACTCATCTCTCACACATGTACACAGACACCCACACCATATTTTCATACTGTGTGAAGTGTGCAATTGGTGCCCGAGAGGCAATGGCTTTTTGTAGGTCCTAACGCTCAAAACACAAACAGGTTGTGCAGTGCGCCCTGGTGGCGATGGTGCATGGTGCTTGGCCCGCTCATTGTTGCTTGCAATTATTTACATTTATTTTTACTTTATATTTTAAATTAATAATTTTTATATTAATATTTTTGGATTGCAAAACAAAATCATACAATTTTCCATTATTGCTTATGGGGAAATTCAATTTGATATACAAGTGCTTTGAAGAAGCACGTTGGCGGTACCAGTTATGCTCTGTATCCAAGTCCAAGTATCCAAGTATTCTTTCAATTACAGATCCACTGGTACAGCGTAAAACAGAGAACCCCCACCTCTCATGCAAAGATGCATCCAAAAGACAATTAATTTATTCTCTACGCTTGACAATTTTTTCTATAATAACAGAATTATAATTTCTAAACGATAGTTCATCAGATGACAACTGTCAAATAAAGTAAAATAATAGTTTGCAACCCTACTAAGATGACCACTGAATATGATCAAGCATATTGCACAAAAACAAAGATAAACCTTAAAATTTTAACAAGTTTGAACCAAATGGAAATATGTGGTTATTGATCCCATTTTGCAAATCCATGCAGCTCAAACAGAATATCAAAAAAGTCTTAATGCCAACTGCAAACATACCCCAGCACCAGTCAGGACAAGTATCTTTTTGCAGTCATTAAGTAGTCTGATGACATCCTCCATGGTGTTTATATCTTTGCGTTTTTTTCTTTTTGGAGGCTCTGAGATATTGATTACAATCTGCCATAGTGTCATGTCATCAAGATCAGGTGGAATGGTGGTTTCTGGAAGCAGTTCATTTAAAATACTCCGTGGATCAGTCTCCCTCATTATTTGTTGCTGAATGAAGTGGTAAGAACCTAACAGAACAAAAAAAAAAAAAAAAAACATGTTAAACTTGCAGACATACACTGCCTAGCCAAAAGAAAAAAAAGTCACCACCTGGATTTAAAAAAGCAAATTTTATGACTTTATATCAAAGATGATCCTGTTGGTTAATCATCATTGTAATGGTCTGGGTTATGGCTGGGGATTTTAATTGTGTCATGGATAACAAGTTGGACAGGTCATCTTCTATAAAATCAACCTCCCGTTCTTCACAAACTCTTCAAAATGTGTGTCGTGCTTCAGGCCTGGTAGATATATGGAGAGAACTACATCCAGCTGTCAAAGACTAAACCTTCTACTCTCCTCCCCATAATTCTTATTCCAGATTAGACTGTTTATTCTTGCCTTCCAGGTACATTAATTGTGCAAGATCTTGTGAAATAGGTCCAATGGTTCTTTCTGATCATAATCCTGTTTATTTAGGTTTGACAATTTTTAACCCCTAAATCATCCTATTGGAAATTAAATAGCACTCTCCTTAATGACAATTCGTTTTGCCAGTTCCTTAAAGAAAAAATATCCCAATATTGGCAGAATAATGAATTTTATCCAGTAAATAGTGCCACTAAATGTGATGCAGCCAAGGCCACCTTAAGAGGCAACATCATCTCTTTTACTACTTGGCATAAAAAACAAAAGGCTGAGAAGAGGAAAAAATTAGAAGAGGTTAAAAGACTGAAACAGCTTCATAAAATTTCACGAACACAAAACAATTGGAATCTTCTAACCGGTGCTAGATCTAAATTAAACCTGGACTATTCAGAACATGTACAAAAATTGATAACATTTAGTAGGCAAAGGTTTTATCAATATGGAAATAAAGCTAGTCATCTTTTAGCATAACAACTCAACTGTGAACGAGCTGAAAGATCCATTAATGCTATTAAAACTACTGAGGGAGTAATTTCATATGATCCGGTTAAAATTTATTCCAGTTTCAAAGATTTTTATGAGAATCTATACATTTCCGTATGTGCAGCAGAAGACCCATTTTTTTTTTGGATAAGATATCGTTACCGTCTATCTTAGAGGAGGACCAGGCTTTTCTTTACACTCCTCTTACAAAGGAAGAAATTTTTGCGGCTATTCAATCTATGCCTAGTGGGAAGTTGCCAGGGTTGGATGGCTTTCCTCTGGAATTTTATTAAAAATTTTGGCATGAGCTCTCTCCTATTTTTATGCCTACAGTTGATAACCTTTTGGAAGACAGTCTTATTCCAGGTTTCTGGAAGACTGCCTCTATTAGTTTGATTCTTAAAAAAGGAAAGAACCCATTGGACTGTGCCTCATATCGTCCAATCAGCTTACTTAACGTAGATTTTAAAATTGTGGCCAAGGCCTTGGCTCGTCATCTGGAGAGAATTTTGCGTAAGATCATTAAACCTGATCAGACTGGATTTGTTAAATCTCGCTATGGTTCAGACAATGTACGTCGTCTCCTGAATATAATACATCAGCTGAATACAGATGGTGACCCGGCTGCTATAATATCTCTAAATGCAGAAAAAGCATTTGATAGGGTCGAGTGGAGGTTTTTGTTTAAAATATTGGACAAATTAAATTTGGGCTCTAACTACATCAGACTAGTTAAACTTCTTTACTCTGATCCAACAGCTGTGGTTAATACTAATAGTTTATCAGGGAATTTATGACGTCCTTCTTTACCTGAGACAGCCACAGTCATCAATTCCTTGTGTGTTGGAGATAATTAAATCAGTATAGCCAGTGTAGTGAATACAAAATAAACTTAGGAAAATCCCAAGCCCTGTTTTTAAATGCCCCACAGAATGTTAAATTACAGTGTCCCTTTCACATCACTGACTCTGGGTTTCTTTATTTGGGCATACACATAACCCCTGACCTAAAGTAAAGGATTTGTTCTCCAAGAATTATTCACCCTTAACAACAAACCTTAAGCAGGATATGGACAGGTGGACATCTTTGCCAATTTCTTTTTTTGGAAGAATTAACACAATTAAAATGAATGTGCTTCCCCGTTTACTTTATTTATTTCAGTACATACCCTGTTATTTGAATTCTAACTTTTTAAGGGTCTTAACACAGCCATCAGTAAATTTATATGAAACAATAAAAAACCCAGGATTAGATTCATTTCTCTTATCAAGCCGAAGGAGTGTGGAGGCGGATCTTTGCCCAACATACAGATTTACTATTGGGCTGCTAAGATCAAACAAATGCTTAGATGGTTTTCAAATGATACAGGCTCCTTGTGGGTCACTATGGAATCCTTTGCATGTGCCCCGAGAACACTAACATCTCTTTAATTTATTAATAATTTAAAGGAGATCCGGCCGGTAGTTGAAATTTTTTATTATTAAATACCCTTTTGGCTTGGGAAGATGTCAAAAAATATCTCCACCTCCCCAGGAATTTAACCATGCAATCCCTAATCATTCTGTACCCCGACTTTCCTGCTTCGTTAGCTAATATTGGCCTTCGGACCTGGGTGGAAAAAGGTGCTTTTACTTTAGCCAGCTTATTTATAGATAAGGTTGTCAAATCTTTCGAGACACTTACAATGGATTATCAACTTCCTAGAACAGACTTTTTCAAATTTCTCCAGCTACGTCATTTTATTTAATCTGAAATGAGACAGGGCAAAATTTGTTTTGAAATGTCTGCTATTAAATCGTCTCCTGCTTCCAGGGGCGTTGAAGGGTCAGATTTCTTAGCTGTATGGCTCCCTTTTATCAGAAACCCCTTCACCTTTGAATCCTCTAAGAAAGGCTTGGGAAAAGGATATGGGCCAATCATTCACTGATGACGAATGAACGAGGAGGTTTTTCACAAATCCACTTCAATTTCTGTGCATGAGCAAAACTTTAAATTCATATATAGAACATATCTCACCCCTGTACGCCTACACAAAATGTATCCAAATGTATCTCAGCTGTACTTTAAATGTAAATCAGAAACAGGATCACTGATGCACTTATTCTGGGAGTGTAAGAAAATTAAAACTTTTTGGTATGAAGTGCATGATCTGGTTGAAAAACTACTGATTAGAAAATTCACTATGTCTCCAACTCTATACCTGTTAAATTGTAAAATATCACTAGATCTTCCTTCTGATTTAAATTGTTTACTAAATTTCATTACTTACCTGGCAAAGAAATGTATACTTATCTTATGGTCATCATCTCGTGTACCAAATTTAAAGATGTGTCTGGCACAAGTGGGTAATCTTCTTCCATTGGAAAAAACTTACTTATGATTTACAGAACAAATCTGATCTATTCTGGCGGATATGAGCCCCTTTGTGGGAGCTACTTGAACAATCATGACTCGTTCTTTTACTGGACTGTTTTGCCCTTGTTTTCCATGTTCACTCTTATATTAACAGATTGTTTGTTTTTTAAATGTTTTATTGATCTGGCTCTGCCTTTTTTGTTTTGTTTTGTTGTTGTTAAATATCAATAAAAATATATATTAAAAAAAAAAAAAAAAAGCAAATATGCCAGAGGCTTCTATTGGATAATTACTACTGTGATTAATAAGTTCAGCTTGCAATAATTAATTGAACTCTAATTGATGCACTAAGCAGCTTCTCATTGCTTAAGCAACCATGTCAGAAGACGTATTCTGCAGCCAATAACACAACTAAGGAGGTTGCTGAAATTATTAAAATTGGGTTTAAAACTATACATTGGTTATTAAAGTGGTTTAGTGAGTATGATACATCATTTTTGCACATAAATTGGCCACCACAGAGTCCAGACCTTAACTTCATTGAGAATCTTTAAAATGTGCTTAAGGCTTTACGCAGCGGTCTGACTCTCCCACCATCAATACAAAATCTTGGAGTGATGTCAATGTGACTCTGAATGGAAATAAATGTTGTGAGTTTATCAAAACGATGCCACGGCAAATATGTAAACAAAAAGCAAAAGACGATCCAATGAAATATTGCATAAGAGACTTTTTGCCCAGGCTGTGTACAAAGTATTTCGCACTACAATTTAGTACACACAATGTAGCATTATACAGATCTCTAGTAGCATTTAAGAGCATCAAATAAAAAATGCATGGGAAAGTAATTACTGATGGGTATAAATGTGACCAGCTAAACATACCAATACGAGGCTGGGGAGTCCAGTCACTAGAACTGGCATGAGAGGAGCAGTCATCATCGTCACCTCGGTCAGGTGAATAAAATCCATTGCGGGGAATACCATCATCCATTGAGCCTGTTTAAGAAAGAAAGAAAAAATCCTGTGATGCTTTAAACTTGTAAAACTTGGACCTCTGTTGTGTCTACCCATGTGTCATTTATGCATTGTTCTCATAACTACACCTCCAACAAATCTTTTATACATCCTGAATAGAAATGTCAAAAAAGTACATACAAAATGTATAATTGACCAGGGAAATAAGTTGGGTTCTCTCTCAGGAAGTTGCCTTTGCCTTACCACAATCCAAACGTAAAATGTAAGTTATTACATGTGCCATTATTACCTATACTTGACGAATGAAAGGCTCAAAGTTCGAAAACTAAGTCATATGGCGACTACTGCACATAAACTATCCAACAATCCACTGTTCCATAACCAGACTAACTAGCTTCGTCCATTGCTTCACTTTGTTGTTAATCTTAGCACACGGGCAAAGAGAGACACACACACACAAAAAAAAACACAAGCAAGTTTGTAGCTATGCAACATTACCTACCTAGCACCTTACTTTCAACTCCAGACATTAGAATCTTATCTGCTTTAGAGAAATCGTTTGTGGGCTCTGACGTCACAGACTCATTGTTGTTTTCTTGTGCCCCTTTAGTGGTCTGAGCCACCCCCGTCTCCGGCTCTGCATCTCCGGGCCGTGGTGAAATGCTAACCAGACAACTCCCGCCTGAATCGTCACCACTTTGTATCTGCTCTCCGTTAATAATGTCTGGAGCACAGTTCTGAACACTACTTCGAGGTTTCTTAGAGACCGGCTCGCTTATTAGATCACAATCGACTATAACTCCAACAGATTTATGTTCCGTGTCCGCCATCTTTTAAATACGCATTTAAGCTGCAAGCGACGATCTTCTTCTTCTTTAAGGTTTTTGCCTGTTGGTAGCAAGTTTGTAGGTGGATTACCGCCACCTGCTGGACTGGAGTATGTAAAAGTAGTGTGATCTCAGTGATTTAATCTCTCACTCACTCATCTTCTATACCGCTTTATCTTGTATTCAGGGTCGCGGGGGGCCTGGAGCCTATCCCAGGAGATTTAGGGCACAAGGAACAGGGTGACTGTGTATGTATGTACCCTGAACAGGGTGTCAATTCATTGCAGGGAACAAACACACACACACAGTCATTCCCACACTACAGACAATTTGGGAACGCCAATCAGCCTAATCTGCATGTCTTTGGACTGTGGGAAATAGTGTTGGTGAGATGAAGCCTCATTTGCGTGTCAGGGCTTTCCAGCCAATAGTTTCACCAAAAGGTTAATTTCATGAAGCTCCATTTAAGGGCTTGTTATACTAACATCTAGTGAACAAATGTTGTGTAGAAAGCAGCACAATTTATGCTGCAATTTATTACAGCTGCAAGTAATATTACACTCATCACTGACAGTAATGTCAGTTTTGTTTGTGGTGTTGTTTGAAAATCTACTGTTCAAAGGCAAATATTTATTCACCATCTTTGAATCTTTGGAAATTTATTGAAGAACTAGACCAGAAAAGTGAACAAGAAGTAAGAAATCCTTATCTTTCTTTCTTTTTTAAATTTGAACATAAATACAACAAGCCATTTGGAATCTTTGAATACACGATAGATGTAAATTTTCTATTTCGTGTTAAGGATTCAATACACAAATCAAGTGATTTAAACATACAATAAAGAAAATTAATTAAAGAGGAAAAGAAAAAAAAAGAGAGATAGATACAATATCACTAGGGTTTATGAGATAGTGATTGAGGACAAACCAAATGTTTTTGTGAGCATTTCCCTTCCTTTCATATATTAGATAAGAAGTAAATGTAAAGTTAATTGTGAAATGCACAAAAAAGGTTTAGGTTTACTGAATCTAGATTCATGAATAAAAAAATGCCCAATATAATTCAACAGTGTGACTCAATGTGCACGAGCCTTTACTTAAACCAGCTAAAGCACCAACGCGTCAGTCATGTGATTCAGGCAATCGTGATTCGAGGCTTCATTTGTACACACCCCTTCTGTTCGACACATGCTTCTGAACTTTGGTGTCATACGTAACATCACTAGTGGGTAGAAACCAGAGTACCTGGAGGAAATCCACCAAGCAAGGGGACAACATGCATACTCCATGCACACAGACCCAAGGCGGGAGTCGAACCCAGGAGGTGCAAGGTCACTGTGCCACCCCTGCTAAATTCACATTTAAATTGAATCTCATTCAAATATCTAATTGGAGCATTATAGGTAGATTTTCCTTGTTGTTTTCTCTAATATACTGTATATTCTACCATTGTTTCAATGTTGGTTTTATACAGGGCCACATTTATTCATGACTAACGTTAGTAAAGAGTATTAAAAAGAGAAGTAAATTAGTAAAGAGAATTATTAAAGAGTTTGTAAAAACAGTTAAAATGTTAAAGCTTAAAAATAAGATGATCAGCTAATAATCAGTGATATTCAGTGTTGGGTGTAACGCGTTACAAAGTAATGCGTTAGAGTACTCGGATTTGATGTAACAAGGAATCTAACGCGTTAGGTCTGCCATTCATGTACTCAGTTACTTAGTTACTTTTTCAAAAATGTAATCCGTTATTCAGACAATTTATGTAATCCGTGAGCCAGACAGCAGTCATTCCCAATCCATTAGTGTGTGTGTGTGTGAGAAAGTCATCCTACAAGCCCCGCACCCGATAACCCGCCCACCTCTGTTATTCCTGCTGTTATACCCCTATCTCACCCATGCGGTTTGACTATGCGAGGACCGACGCGCGGAAAAATGGAAACCTAATCACAGCGCCAAAACTGATTTACATTACTGAATTAAATTACATTAAATTAACTTTAAAATAAAATTAAAAAGTCAAAAGTACAGATAAATATAACAAATACCCATTTAAAAAATATATATATTTTTACATTTTGTCCCAAAACAGGGACATTTAAGCAGGATGTAACATATACTTTGTATATTTCTTTTAAAAAGAAAGCTGGATATAGGAGTGTAAGTTCCCAATAAAACTTAAACCTCTGTAACTGTTGTTATTTTAAATGATGAACTAGTAGATTAAAATTCTCTTTCTAAAACACTCTATTTAGCAATTGAGAGGTTCTTTGTAAAAAAAACAAACAAAAAAAAACAAGCATGTCAAACTTGTCTGGTTTCAGACAGGAGCAATGATCTGTTACAACTTTACCACTAGTGCTAAAAGCTGTCTCTGAAGCAGAACTTGTTGCTTGTATGCACAGATATTTCTGTGCTAGTTTGCATAGCCTAGGGAAGTTTATTTTGTGACTGTCAAACCAATTTATTGGATCTTCTTCATGGTCTACATATGGCAGGTAAATGTAAGCATTGAGTTCAGCAGCTACTGCTTCTCTAAACTGCACCATGGGATCAAATGATGCTGCTGATGTTGTGCTTGTGGTTTTCTTAAAGAAACTGGCCAGGGTTTTTTTCTTGGCTTTATCAGCAGGTGGATTTTCTGCATCCAGTTCCGGGTTATCCTCCATCGCTGCAGTGCTTTGGGCTACAGACTGCTGCTGGTGAATGTCCTGAAATAAATTTAAAAAATGCTTTTTTATAACTCTGTTACAAGATATTATAGGTAGATTTTCCTTGTTGTTTTCTCTAATATACTGTATATTCTACCATTGTTTCAATGTTGGTTTTATACAGGGCCACATTTATTCATGACTAACGTTAGTAAAGAGTATTAAAAAGAGAAGTAAATGAGTAAAGAAAATTATTAAAGAGTTTGTAAAAACAGTTAAAATGTTAAAGCTTAAAAATAAGATGATCAGCTAATAATCAGTGATATTCAGTGGGGTGTAACGCGTTACAAAGTAATGCATTAGAGTACTCGGATTTGATGTAACAAGGAATCTAACGCGTTAGGTCTGCCATTCATGAACTCAGTTACTTAGTTACTTTTTCAAAAATGTAATCCGTTATTCAGACAATTTATGTAATCCGTGAGCCAGACAGCAGTCATTCCCAATCCATTAGTGTGTGTATGTGTGTGTGAGAAAGTCATGGCCAGGGTTAAAGAACTTTAAAATAAACAAGCTATTCTTATAGTTAAAAAACACTGTGATAATATTACTCACAATCAACTCAGTGATAACTTCTTCCTTTAAGGTCTGGGTCTCCTGCTCAGAGATGTGTTGTGTTCGAAACCTTGGGTCTAGGAAAGAGGACATGTTGAGCAATTCCTGTATGACACTGTCTTCATATTTCTTGTTGAGGTAGGCCAGAATTTTTTATTTCAGTGATTTGGTCAGGTTAGTGTCCTCTTCCTCTTCAGCCAGCACTGAGGTGTTCAGAAGATGCAGAATAGGTTTTACACAAGATATGCTCACATAACATTCACCCGACAGGGCATCTGTGAAGTCCTGGAGTGGGCTGAGTGCCTTGTTCACAGATTCCAGGACCTCCAAATCCTGCCATGAGGGCAGTAGATGCCGCACTTTGCGGTCTGCAGATAGAACCTTGTCCAAGGCATTTTGCTGCTCCAGGACTCATGCTATCATCTTCTGAGTGGAACCCCATCGTGTTGAGCAATCTGCCACCATGGCATGCTCTGGAAGGTTGAGTTCTCTTTGGGCTTCCTTCAAGGCCACTCTTCCAGCTATGGTAGAAGTGACCCACAATCTTTCTGCAAATCCCAGTAGCCCTGGTACAGCATTGTGCATGATCTTTCAGAGCATTTTCTGTAAATGAATTACGACAAACACCTAGTTATTAATATTATTATCAAATCACTCACCATTTTTAATCTAACGATGAAGAAATGATTAAAGGAAAGAAAAGTATCCTTTAAACATATTAATAATAATCTAATAATCATGAAAATAATTTAAATGGGACATTTCTAGTGTTCTTTGTGACACACCGATTTCTACACTGTATTTCCATTTATTCTTAAATAAATCTGTTAATAGCTGTCCTCTTTAACGTACAGTTAAGTAGCTTTAAATATGAGAAGATTAAATTAATTTAACTTACCGATGGCCAAATGAAGTCTATGCCCGAAGCACTGGAACCTAGTCCAGTGATTGACGATGTTCGTGCCGTTGTCTGTTGTGACAGCGACCAATCCATCCTCACAGAGGTCCCATGCAGCCAGTGCCTCTCTCGAACCCGGTTCTATGTTCTCTCCCATGTCATCGTCAGGGAAATACGATGTTTGCAGGCAACGGCTATTCATTTCAAACTCATCGTCGACAAAGTGCGCGGTTAGGCTAATATATGGCTCGGTCGTCCTGCCTGACAAAATGTCCGTAGTGGCTGAAAAGAATTTCACTGCAGTTATTTCAAGTTGAACCTCGCTATGGCACTTACAGTAAATTTCAGGTATTGCAACTTGAGAGAAGTAGTTTCGTGAGGGCAACTGGTATCTCTTGCCCAGTGTGCGAATCATTTTCTGAAATCCCCCTTTGCTAACAGTGTATATGGGCATCATGTCTTTTGCCAAGCAGTGCATGATGGAGTCAGTGATTTCTTTATATCTTTGCGACTTTTCATATGGTGTGAGACTTGCAAACACATCTGTAATAATGTGCTGTTTTGTTCTGCTCACACTGGGTGTCCTTTGTTTTGTTTGGTCTCTTTACTACTCTTGGCTTTTCTCTGTGTTGCTTCAGGTGCTGATATAAATCTGTCGTGTTGCCACGTGATGTAGCAACTTTAGTTTTGCAAATTTTGCACAGTACCTCTTTCTGCACAGTGTCCGATATCCTGAAACCAAAATATCGCCAAATAAACGAGGTAGCATTTTTTTCTGGGCACAAGTTCAGTGTCTGTCTGTTTTGTGTCCATTTTCTTCCGTCTCCATACTGTGCTGCAGAAAGTCACGTGACCACAAGTACACGCGCTACTCGAGACTGACTGTTTTTTTTTTTTTTTTTTTTTGTGGCATAAAAAATGGGCATAGAGCTCTTAGAATGAATGTCTTGTTACGTCCACGAATGGATTTGTTTATTTAATATAATGGCAACATTTGCTGTAATGTAATCGCATAGGCTGACATCGCGATCGCGATATGATTAATCGTGCAGCGCTATATTGTACCTGTACATGTATACATGTTCATAACATGGCTTTTACTCAACATTTTGATTTCACACAGGTGCAGGTTAAACTTTAGGCAGATATCTAAGTACAGTGGTACCACGGCATACAAAATTAAGCCGTTCCTGGAGGTGAGTTCTTAATGCCGAAATGTCCTATTGTGAAACACATTTTCTAATAATGTAGATGCAGAAAATCTATTCCAGCCACCCAAAAATATTAGCAATATTACCAATTTCCAACACTATAATTATATTTTTGCATATAAAAACAATCAAAACATTTTAAAAAGACATTTAAATGATGTAAAATATAAAATTACAATAACCTTACAACAACATTAAATAATCTATCCATCCATTGCTAAAACTAAACAATTTGTATTAAAAGTACAAAAAAGCTCTTCTTATACATAACATAATACATAAAAATATCTGTTTATACTATGACACCAATAAACCTAAAACTTTTTGATCCCCCAACACACACACACTCTCACTCTCTCTGTCTGTCTAGTCTAATCATACCTGGGTAAGTTTAAGAGTAAGTTAGTGAATATCCTCAACTTTCGGTTCCAAAAACGGCGGTAACTCTCTGGGTATGTTTGTAACCATAGCAACTTACTCTCTGAAGATAACCTGCTCGGTAGCAGGTTATGTTCCAGGGTATGTTTGTTTCAGAGGTTTATTGAGCATGACATGCACTTTTAATGAAGATCCTGTGGATGTGGAGGCACAAATTATACAAGTTTTTTTCGCCGGGAGAGAGTCATAAGATCGCGTATTGATGTCTTTTAATTTCCTAATGATTATTTGAAAGACTGTTATCGGTTTTCAAGGAAATCATTAATTTACTTAACACATCTCTTGAAACCGCATATTGCTAATGCTCAAAGTAATTAAACACATTGAGTACTGTTAACTTAAATAATTGCAATTAGGTCAAATTAATAGACCTTTTTGAGTATTCAGAACTTTTAGATATTTTAATTAATCGTGAGTACGTAAGTAACAGTAACCGTCACCTTAAAATTCCACCAAGTAAAACTCTATAGAGCGCTGGTGGCTCAGTGGTAAGTGTTTCGCCTGCCATGTGAACGGCCCAGGTTCGATCCCCGCGCTGGCTTGTCTGATGTGGTGAAAGCACATCATGTATTTGATTTGCAACAAGTTCAACAAACTTAAAATTGAAAACATCATCACTTAAAAAATTTATGTAACTTATTACAGTGTACGTAGCACTTCGGGTTTTTTTTGCGTCATGGCATTTTTTTGTACAATGTGGGTGATGCAGAGCATGTGGGAAAGGCAACTGCGTGTAGAGCCGTTCACACAGTATGTCTGGCA
>JAAGKR010001672.1:59359-116385 GCA_011419295.1 Clarias macrocephalus
ATAACCTGCTCGGTAGCAGGTTATGTTCCAGGGTATGTTTGTTTCAGAGGTTTATTGAGCATGACATGCACTTTTAATGAAGATCCTGTGGATGTGGAAGCACAAATTATACAAGTGTTTCGCCTGCCATGTGAACGGCCCAGGTTCGATCCCCGCGCTGGCTTGTCTGATGTGGTGAAAGCACATCATGTATTTGATTTGCAACAAGTTCAACAAACTTAAAATTGAAAACATCATCACTTAAAAAATTTATGTAACTTATTACAGTGTACGTAGCACTTCGGATTTTTTTGCGTCATGGCATTTTTTTGTACAATGTGGGTGATGCAGAGCATGTGGGAAAGGCAACTGCGTGTAGAGCCGTTCACACAGTATGTCTGGCACTTAAACACTTTTTACACACACCATAAACCCGATTAAGTTGTCAAAACTCACAAAACTTGAGGTAATCAGTTACATCAATTTTTTAAGTAATGATGTTATCAATTTTAAGTAAACTATATATATATATATATATATATATATATTTTTTATATATATTTTAAATAAATTATTGTGGCAGTTGTGGGGAATCAAACCCGGGTCTTTCGCATGGCAGGCGAAACACTTACCACTGAGCCACAAGCGCTCTATAGAGTTTAAAAGGTGGAATTTTAAGGTGACGGTTACTGTTACTTATGTACTCACGATTACTTAAAATATCAAAAAGTTCTGAATACTCAAAAAGGTCTATTAATTTGACCTAATTACAATTATTTAAGTTAACGGTACTCAATGTGTTTAATTACTTTGAGCATTAGGGTTTACAGTGTATAATAAAAGGGAAGCCGATGTCAAATGTGCTATTTAATACTCTCATGCATTTACTCTGTCCGTTATTTTTTTCCAAGCCAACTCTCTTTCTTTAGCCGATGCAGCCGTATTGCTTTTTTTTTTCATTATTATTGGCTTGAATTCTTCATATGCTGCATTAAAACCTCCAACTCCGCCTTTGAGAAGTATGCCGCTCTCTTTTATCACTTTGATTTTCCATTTTGACTCGTGAAATCGGCGATCCATTGAAAATGTCTTTATGTATGCACCGTGCACGCGCATTAACTCTGGGTAACCAGTAGGAGGTTGATTAAACTTACTCTGCTCAGGGGTTTTGGAACCGACATACTCATGGTATGAGGGTTCGGGGTAAATCAACCCTGAGGTTAAGTTTTACCAAATGGTAAGTTAACCCAGCTTTCTGGAATACCCCCCTGGTGCTGGCTGACACACATAACATCATGAGCACTTTGGCTTTCCATAATCGCTGCTCCGCCTCACGAGCATTTCAGTGTCTAATAGAGAGACAAGAAGCTCCAAACGTTTGACGTCAAGACCGTTACAGCTTTATCAAAACGTAAGATTACTGAGTTAGTAATACGATATTATTCCGTAATAATAATAATAGTAATACGATACAGGGTAGTTAGTATTTCACAATATTTATAAACCTGGTATTGCTCTATTGTAGAACCTGCTAAAGTGAAATGTCTAGCATTCTTACCAACCTGTACGTGCTTTTATTTGTATTGTGAAAGAATCATTAAGACAGCTTCCACACTCATGGAGAAGATATTAAATTGTAAAATAGGAGAACTGGAAGATTATTACGGCTTGCTCGGGTGCGACGAGTTGTCAACGGTAAGATTTATGGTTTTTTATCACCACAGCCTAGAAGAAGCATGAATGTAGTTCTGCCTTGTCATTACGCTCGACTGAATAATTCGTACATTCGCCACTAAACACGCCTACCTTGGACTTTTCCCATCCTTCCTGCCACAGGACTAAAACCTTTCTAACAAATCACCACGAGTTTGTTAGTAACGTTACCTTTTTACAAAACCTTGGTGATCTAAATATAGCTGCGCGTTGCATTGGCGTTGTTTATATTAGGGCTGAAACGATTCCTCGAGTAATTCGATTACAAAAAAATTATCGAGGCAAAATCTGCTGCCTCGAAGCTTCGTTTAATTAATTTAAAAATCTTGGGTTATGTTTTTGCGCCATTATTTGTTGACAACATGCTTTTGACACAGCGCGCTTCCGGGGTGGGGGTATTCCAGAAAGCTGGGTTAACTTACCATTTGGTAAAACTTAACCTCAGGGTTGATTTACCCCAAACCCGCATACGAGTATGTCGGTTCCAAAACCCCTGAGCAGAGTAAGTTTAATCAACCTCCTACTGGTTACCCAGAGTTAATGCGCGTGCACGGAGCATACATAAAGGCATTTTCAATGGATCGCCGATTTCACGAGTCAAAATGGAAAATCAAAGTGAAAAAAAGAGAGCGGCATACTTCACAGGGGCGGAGATGGAGGTTTTAATGCAGCATATGAAGAATTCAAGCCAATATTAATGAAAAAAAAGCAATACGGCTGCATCGGCTAAAGAAAGAGAGTAAATAACAGGCAGAGTAAATGCATGAGAGTATTAAATAGCACATTTGACATCGGCTTCTCTTTTATTATACACTGTAAACCCTAATGCTCAAAGTAATAAAACACATTGAGTACTATTAACGTAAATAATTGCAATTAGGTCAAATTAATAGACTTTTTTGAGTATTCAGAACCTTTTGATATTTTAACAGTAACTGTCACCTTAAAATTCCACCTTCTTAAACTCTATAGAGCTCTGGAGGCTCAGTGGTAAGTGTTTCGCCTGCCATGCGAAAGACCCGGGTTCGATTCCCGACAACAGCAATTTATTTGTTTTGCAACAAGTTCAACAAACTCAAAACTTTATAGTACCATTTACTTAAAATTGGAAACATCATTACTTAAATAACTGATTACCTCAAATTATTTGAGTTTTGCCAACTTAATTGGGTTTACAGTATGTGTAAAAATGTTTAAGTGCCAGACATACTGTGCGAACGGCTCTACACACAGTTGCCTTTCCCACATGCTCCGCATCACCCACCCAAAAAATGCCCTGACACAAAAAAACGAAGTGCTATGTACATAGTTATCAGTTATACAGTTATGTACATGTAATCAGTTACATAATTTTTTAAAGTAATGATGTTTCCAATTTTAAGTAAACAGAACTATAATTTTTTTTAGTTTGTTGAACTTGTTGCAAATTAAATAAATTATTGCTGCTGTCACCACATCAGACAAGCCGGGCCAGGGATCGAACCGTTCACATGGCAGGCGAAACCCTTACCACTGAGCCACCTGTGCTCTATATTTTCCTGGGTGGAATTTTAAGGTAAAAGTTACTGTTATTTAAGTACTTACGATTACTTAAAATATCAAATTTGTTTGACCTAACTGCAATTATTTAAGTTAACAGTACTCAATGTGTTTAATTACTTTGAGCATTAGGGTTTATAGTGTAAAGAATGTTTTCTGTGTTAAGCGCAGACCCGCGGTTTATGACATTTGCAATATGCGGTTTCAAGAGATGTGTTAAATAAATTAACGATTTCCTTGAAACCGATAACACTCTTTCAAATAATCATTAGGGAATTAAAAGACATCAATACGCGGTCTTATAACTCTCTCCCGGCGAAAATAAAAGCCTCCACATCCACAAGATTATCATCAAAAGCGCACGTCATGCTCACTAAACCTCTGAAACAAACTTACCCTGGAACATAACCTGCTACCGAGCAGGTTATCTTCAGCGAGCAAGTTGCTATGGTTACAAACATACCCAGAAAGTTACCTCCGTTTTTGGAACCGAAAGTTGAGGTTATCCACAAACTTACTCTTAAACTTACCCGGGTATGTCACATAACCTGCTTTCTGAAATTCCCCCCGGGTGCAAGCCGCCAGTAAACACCAACGAAAAAGAAGCGCTTACGTCACCCTCAAAGCGGAAGGAGACGCAAACAGTTAGCTGTGTATTGATTTGAGGGAGCGTTCTGTTGCGGGGCTACAAAATGGAAGGGAGAGATAAAATTATCAGCGAGGCCAAGAGAAGAAGAAAGCAGCAAGAGAAAATGACAGAAATTGTCAGTAAAGGCTTATGTTATGCCTGAGATGTAGATTTTGAAACTTTTAGTTCTGAAAGTTTAGTTGTACAACTGTATTTATTTTAATGTGTGCATTAGTTTTTTTTAATCCTTAAAGTCATTTGAAATACCATTTTTTTTCATCCGAGAAAAGACTTTAAAATAAGAATGTATTGTGTTGTAATGCACTTAATTAATCTCAGTCAACTTTAATACCCCTATCTCACCTGTGCGGTTTTGCACATTACGGTTCTTCATGATTCAGAGCAGGTTTTGGCGCTGCAATTATGTTTCCATCTTTCTGCGTGAAAAATGTAATATGTTTAAGCCGGCTTAAAAACATGTTTATTTTTTTTGCGGAACGTCGGCGAGCAGTCGCAGCCGCTCACGGTGCCCAACACCGCATCTCACTGCCAATCAAACCGCATAGGGGGGATAGGAATGCTGTATGAATTTAAAAAATAAAAGTTGATTTTTCTAAAAAGATAACCAATGAATCTGTGTTTCTCTTATATATTTTACATTGCTGTTTAATTAAGCAAAAGTGCATTTTATCCGATTAATCGATAAAATTTTTGGTAGAATACTCGATTACTAAAATATTCGATAGCTACAGCCCTAGTAAAATGAAATATAATAGAAATGTAATGTAGTGTGGTGTGGAACCGTGTACAGTTATTGGCAAGACAATGTGCAAGGTTGTAGTTCAAGTTCACAGTGTGCAAATGTTCCATGTGTGAGAGTTTGTGTGTTCTAGTAAAAAGTAAAAGATTGCAGTCCTGAGCTGTGCAAAAATGTGCAAGTGTGTGAGTGTTAAGTCCTATGTGGTGTGATTAAGAGCTCGTATAGCTTGCGGGAAGAAGCTCCTCCTCAGTCTCTCATTGTTGGCCTTAAGGGAGCAGAAGCGCTTTTGTGGCCGCGACAGAGAAAACAGTCCATTGTTGGGATGGCTGAGGTCTGTCATTATCTTTTTAGCCTATGGTGCAGGAGTAGAAGTTCCTAATCACCTTAGAGGGCAGTCTAAAGTCTCTCAGGCATCTGAGGTGGTAGAGACGCTGCCGGGCCTTTTTCACCACGGTGTTGATGTGACAGGATCATGACAGGTCCTGCGTGATGTGAACCCCGAGGTATTAGAAGCTGTCTGCTCTCTCCACTGGGCTCTTGTTGATGGCGGAGGTCTTGTAGTTCCTCTCCTGCTTAATGCTAAAGTCCACTATCAACTCCTTTGTCTTGCTGACATTCAGGATGAGATTGTTCCTCTGGCACCAGTTCTCCAGATTTCCACCCTCCTCCAGGTAGGCCGTCTCGTCGTTGTCAGAGATCAGGCCCACCACGACAGGGTCGTCAGCAAACTTAATAATGGTTGTGGAGTTCGTAGTGATTACACAGTCATAGGTGTACAAAGAGTAGGGTTGGATATCGTTTGGGTTTTTTTCGATACCAGTACCAAATCGATACTTTTAAACCGTTTTGGCACCGGTACCTGAACCAATACTTTGTAAAAGCCACAAAATGATGGTGGATGATTTAAGAACATTTTTATTGAACAAAAAATTCAATGCTTAAAATTGAATATTAAAATATTAAAAGGTTAAGTACTAGCTGGAAAGCCATAATTATAAACAGAATCCATGTTACATTAGTATTTTACAAATCGTTTGACCATTTGTTAGCATGAATGCAAGATTTGCATTTTGCAGTTAACATTACATTAGCCTACTACTAACCTGCGGAAAGGTGTCGGAATCCTTTCTTGTGAAATATAGCTTTTCTTGTGAAATAAACACTTTCGACCGTTTAGTTTTAGGCATTTTAACGAAAGTTGTTTAATTTAGGGTTAGGGTTAGGGTAACCGCTAGCATTAGCATCGCTAGCATCTTTAGCTGCAACCTCGAAGCGAGCATAGAATGTGTTCAGCTCCTCTGCCAGAGTCATGTCTGCTTCGCCTCTTTCACCGCCTTTCGGACATTGTATGACGCAGCCTTGTACGTGTCCATGTCCCCTGACGCAAGTCCTGCGTTAAAGGCAGCGGTGCGAGATCTCAGATTGTCGCAGATGGTTTTATCCACCCACGGCTTCTGATTAGGAAACGTTCTGATGTGAATCCCACAACCGCTTCCATAAAATGTTGATGTCATCTGAGCTGTTTCGGAACATGTCCCAGTCTGCGTCATTGAGTGCGCAATGGCAGCCGACCTCACCGGCGCCATCTTGCTGGGCTTTTTGGGTGTCGTATAAATTCCCTCCGTGTGCATGTAGTTTGCATGTTCTCCCCGTGCTGGGTGGGTTTCCTCCCACAGTCCAAAGACATGCAGATTAGGCTAATTGCATTAGGGCTGCAACTAATGATTATATTGATAATCGATTAGTTGGGCAATTATTTTTTCGATTAATCAGTTAAAAACTAAACGCTTCTTTAATTTAATTTATAACTATATAAAACCATAAATCAGGGTATTAGTTATGTATAAAACTAAACTTTAAAAAATGCAAAAGTCACATATAGAATTTAACGATCTTTAATTTTGACATTTTAAACCTTAAATTAAAGACAAAGTTTGTTTTTGAACAGTAAATAATATAATATCCAAAATATAAATAAATAAATAAAAAAGCAAAACTATTTTTGTACTCTTATTATATTGGATGGCATCTGTTATAGTGGCTGCTTGTTGTGGAGTGCATGGGGGATTTCTTTTTTGAATGAACTCACTTATGCTGATTTGTCTCTTTCCAAAATAAATAAGTAAATAAATAAATAAAAAAAATAACAGCATTTGAGTATGCAAAGTACAGCATTTTAACAATAATTGCAGATATTGCCAGCTGATAGAGAAGGAACAGCCAATCAGAAGTAGTGTGTGGAAGTCTGTGTTTGGCTGGTTTTGTGGCAGTTTTGTAACACTGAACAAAGTTGAGCGAGCGTACAGACAGAGTCGAGCGCGCACAGAAAATAAATTTTGCTTACGTGTGCAGGCAGAGTCGAGCGCGCACAGAATCGAGAAGTTGCGCGTGTGCAGAGAACATGTTAAGCGAGCAGGGGAAACATTGCACGCGCAGAATCAAGCTGTTGAGCGCGCAGTGGAGACACTGCACGCGCATAGAGTGCTTTGTCTGCTCTCAAAATGTCAAACCGCGTGCTCAGAATTGTGGCAGCAATATAATGCCATAGGCGCCGCTTTTTCCTGCAGACGATTCTGTAACCTCCATGGTGCGAGCGGCTGTGTATCTGTGTGTATCTTTCTGTATTTGTGCATCTTGTGGTCCCGCTTCTCAGTAACGCTGCTCAGTCCAACTAATCGATAACGGCATTCGTTGACAACGAATTTCATTATCGATAATTATCTATTTTATCGATTAGTTGTTGCAGCCCTAGTTGCAAACAGTGATGAGCAGGCCCAAGCACCCTGCGCCATCACCACACGGGCACAGGGTGCACAGCTTGCACACCTTACACAATATGATAAAGCTAATGTCAGCTTGGGCCCTATAAATATTTGTCATGTCAACTGTGTGTGTGTGTGTGTGTGTGTGTGTGTGGGAGAGAGAGTGTTAACATTTGTGATGTGTGTGTGTATGTATGTGTGTGTGTGTGTGTGTGTGTGTGTGTGTGTGGAATAGGTGGAATTTTATGTTAAGATCTCTAAAAAGCTGGTGTGTTTGTGTGTATGTTTGTGTACATGGGTAAGAGTGAGAGATGTGAGTGTTAACATTAGGGCTGAAACGATTCCTCGAGTAAATCGAGTAATTCGATTACAAAAAACGATCGAGGCAAAATCTTCTGCCTTCAAGCTTCGTTTAATTAATTTTAAAAGCTTGCGTTATGTTTTTGCGCAATTATTTGTTGACAGCACGCTTTTGACACAGCGCGCTTCCGGGTGCAAGCCGCCAGTAAACACCAACGAAGAAGAAGCGTTTACGTCACCCACAAAGCGGAAGGAGACGCAAACAGTTAGCTGTGTATTGATTTGAGCGAGCGTTCTGTTACGGGCTGCAAAATGGAAGGGAGCGATAAAATTATCAGTGAGGCCAAGAGAAGAAGAAAGCAGAAATTGTCAGTAAATGCTTATGTTATGCCTGAGATGTAGATTTTGAAACTTTTAGTTCTGAAAGTTTAGTTGCACAACTTAATGGTTTTGTATAATTATGTATTTTAATGTGTGCCTTAGTTTTTTTTTATTCTTAAAGTCATTTGAAATATCTTTTTTTGCATCTGAGAAAAGACTTTAAAATAAGAATGTATGGTGCTGTAATGCACTTAATTAATCTCAGTCAACTTTAATACCCCTATCTCACCTACGCGGTTTCGCGCAGTGGCTGGAAGTACGGTTCTTCATGATTCACAGCAAGTTTTGGCGCTGTGATTACGTTTCCATCTTTCTGTGCGAAAAATTTAATATGTGTAAGCCGCCTTAAAAACATGTTTAAACAAGTTAAATTTTTTTGCCGGAGCTTGCAGAACTTTGCGGAATGTCGGCGGGCAGTCACGGCGGCTCACGGTGCCTAACAACCGCATCTCACTGCGAGTCAAACCGCGTAGGTGAGATAGGGCTATAAGGTATTCCTTGTATTGTGAATGATGACAATGTTTATTTTGAATAAAATGCTGTATGTATTTAAAAATTAAAAGTAGATTTTTCTAAAAAAGAAAACCAATTAATCTTTGTTTCTCTTATATATTTTACATTGCTGTTTAATTAAGCAAAAGTGTATTTTATCCGATTACTCGATTAATTTTTGGTAGAATACTCGATTACTAAAATATTCAATAGCTACAGCCCTAGTTAACATTTATGATGCGAGTGTGTATGTGTGTGTGATGTACTGTATGAGTGTGTTTATCCGTGCATGCGTGTGTGTGTGTCTGTCTGTGCTATAGAGATGTACTGTAATTGTGCGTGTGTGGTGTATGAGTGTGTGTGTGTGTGTGTGTGTGAGAGAGAGGTGTGTGTGTGAGTTTGTGAGAGAGAGAGGGAGAGGTGTGTGTGTGAGAGAGAGGTGTGTGTGTGAGTTTGTGAGAGAGAGAGAGAGAGAGAGAGAGGTGTGTGTGTGTGTCTGAGTGTTACCATTTGTGATGTGTACATGTGTAGAATAGGCCGTAGATGCTGGAAAAAAAGAAAACCATCACACTTGTTACTCGATATGATGTCACTGAATGTGTCACTCAGTATAATGCCACACTGAAAGTCATTAACCACTTTTCAGTGCAAGTTTAAGGCATTTTAGAGATATCAAAAATCCCTCTACAATTTTGCATCCTCAATGTCTTTAGATCACATGAGCCTGGTTAGGTGGCGATTGTATAAATTCCCTAGGAGGAGTATATCAAAATCCATCAGGTACATTTTTGGCAAATGACCCAAAATAACTGACTTCCTGTTGAGTTGAGGCCAGGACATGCCTGCGCAATTGCCACCTGGGTGCACCACACAACCTGTTTGTTGTGAGTGTGTTAAGACCAAAAAAAAGCCATCTCCGCCCTGAGTGCAAGCACTGCACAACGTGCACACTTCACACACTATGACGTACAGATGTAGCCACTCAAAACTACCAGGGTTAGACAACTGGCGGGCAACTGGCATGTGAATGGCGTATGGCTGCCGTGATTCTCCCTCCCTCTCCTGCCAAAAAAGGCGTATCAAGATTTCACAGTAAACACGCCCATTGAAGCACTATTTATTAATTTACCGGCTGCCACCACTTGCTGGCGCTTTGTTCTCAAGAAGACGTTAACAGAAGCCACTAATTTAGCTGCTAAGTAGCAATCACGTGATTTTAACCCTCCTTATCCCCGCCAGACTGGCGCTAGCAAACTGCAATATGGAGATGAAGATGCAGTTTAATGGACTTTTTATTAAGGGTAAGTGGTGACTTTTTTTTAAATAAAAATTTGTTTGGGTTAGTTTACAATTTCGTTGCTAGTTTATTATAATTTTTTTTAGCGGCCGTTTTGAAAATCATTGGCAGCGCCTGCAGCAGTCAGATGTGAACTTAATCATCATTAATTACAGCTTACTGTCAGTGTCAGAAACTCACAATGTCACTCTTTCCCTCAAAAAGACGCTAAAGCAGGGGTCTGAAACCTTTTTGGCTGAGAGAGCCATGAATGCCACATATTTTAAAATGTAATTATGTGAGAGCCATACAAGTTTAAAAATAAATACAAGTAAATGTGTGCATTTTATGTAAGACGAACACTTTTAAAGTACAATAAGTCTCTGAATTCTTTTTAATAACGTTATGCTGTTCCTAACCAATGATTAATAAAGTACTTCTTACCATTAATGCAACTTTTGGTGCTGCATTTTTTTACTGATCGCTTTGTAGTCTCATGATGAGTACGATCGCGAACAGTTCTTGCCGACAGAGGCATGTCTTTTATTCGTTTGATTATCTTATCTTTATCCGAAAAGCCATCAAAAAGTTCATTGGCAACATCAAGCATGAATGTTTTGGTATACTCCTCATCTGTGAATGGCTTTCTGCTTCTCACAATTCCTAAAGCACCAGCAAAGCTAGCCGAATTCCAGTCACGTTGTTGGGTCCAAAAATCACTCTGCACAGTAGCTCATGACATGCTTTCTTCCTGCTGTCCCCGCAGGATATTTCGATGCAAATGTAGCCCATGTCCACACGTAGCCGGGTATTTTAAAAACTGAGATTTTTCTCTGCGGTTTTTGCCTTTCGTCCACACGCAAACGCTTTTTTGTTCGTTGAAAACTGAGCTTTTGGAAAACTTCGTCCAAAGTGAAGATTTTCCAAAACTCTGTTTTCAGTGGTGTTGTGTGGCCAGGGGAAACTGAGATTTCGCCTTGTTGTAACGTCACCTTGTGCCGATGATGTAATTGTCTGTGTGCTCATCTCCTTGATTTGATGTCAGCTTTGTTTATGAGGTTATTTTGTGCAATAGCGGACTTACGTACAGTAAACTAGTGACTGTGTTAATGTTGCGTACTGGATTACGTTAATAAACAGAGGTGCCTGAATGACTGCTGCTACATACTGTACAAAACTCTGACGACACATAGACCCCGCAGACAGTGACGGTGGTTTTGGGCGTGACCCGGTCGGTCTTCTACAAAGCGCAAAAAGGTAATGAAGTTTTGTCTAGGCTTCTGGTTGGCCCCCTGTTGATTAAGGAGGCTCCTAACAGGGCGTTTTGCATTTTCATGTGGACAAAGATATTTTTAAACACTAGTCGCAATTACACTACCCGAGAAACTGATTAATGTAGAGTTTTGTGAGCTCTTAGAGAGTATTTTTATACACTAAAAAAAAAAAAAGCGTAAAGAAACGGTCAAATGACTGGCAGCAATGGCTGCCATAAAAAAACGTAAAATGAAGGTAAAATACTCTAGTTCATAGTAAAATTATTTAATCTTTTACAGAGAAAAAAACTTTATTTTACAGATTTTTCCTAAATTTATACGATTAAATATCTTCGATAAAGCAAGAGCACTACAAGTTTAGCGGATAAAAACTGGTATTATACAGATTTTTCTCAGATTTATACGATTAAACATCTTCATTAAAACAACAGCACTAGAAGTTTAGCAAATAAAAAATATATATTTTACAGATTTTTCCTAGATTTATACGATTGAACATCTTCTTTAAAGCAACAGCACTAGAAGTTTAGCAGTAAAACAGTTATTTTACAGATTTTTGCTAAATTTATACGATTGAAGACCTTCAATAAAGCAATAGCACTCGATGTGTTGCAGCAAAATATTTTTATTTTACATTTTTTTCCAACACCTTCAAATAAAGCAATAACACAAAAAACCCTGTTATTTCACAAATTTTTCATAAATTCCTATGAAGTGTTAACACAAATTCAAGATTATACTATTTGTAAAATAGCCTGTAGAACTGTGACACAGTATAGTATGTATGATGCAAAATACAATAAAAAGACATTTTATAGCATTACTAAAAATTTAATCCTAAAATAAACAAAATGAAATATTTAAACTATTGTGGTATAAGGGTGGAACATTCTCTCTCACAAAACATAAACATTACTGTGAAATATCCTTGACTAAAAACCTACGAAGAAATTAACAATTTCAAACAAGATTTCCAATGTTCCAATTAAATTTTCCAAACAAATAAAGTACAATGTGGTTCCTTTTTTACTCTATAGTTCTTATATAATGTATGTGTACAAATAACTTTACCTTTTAGTTCAGAATCCTAATGCCTTAGTGCAAGTAAGTCAAATCTAAAACATACCAAAATAGCAAAATTGTCCAGTGTATCCAAGAAATATCCTCTTCCAAACAGCCAGTAAACAACTGGATCCTTGGTGCATTAGACTCAAAATGATCCAAGGTTGAAGTAGTTAACTTTTAAATCACCATGAAAAGATTCAAAGTAAGTAAGATTCATTAATTTACTGAATGGAATGAGTCATTTACAAGTACAAATACACAATGTTTATGAAAGTTTACAGTAAAAGCAGCTGTTAATGAGTGGTTAATAACATGGCAGTATTGATAAATGAGTAATAAATGACCTTTGTTTACAGCAACAACAGTAAGAAATATAGTTGCAAGCAACGATGACGGGCCCAAGCACCTTGTGCCATTCCCACCCCGGGCGCACCACACAACCTGTGTCATTCGAGTGTGTTAAGACCTCGAAAAAGCCATCGCCACTCGGTTGTACCTCACAACCTACACACATCACACACTATACAGGGCTAATGTCAGTTTGGGCCCTAAATATTTGTTGAGTGCATTAGTGTGTGTGTGTGTGTGTGTGTGTGTGCGTCGTGAGAGAGGGGTGTGTGTATGTGTGTGTATGTGTGTGTGGTGTGTGTTTGGTGTGTGTGTGTGTGTGTGTGTGTGTGTGTGTGTGTGTGTGTGTGTGTGAGTGTAAACATTTGTAATGTGTGACGTGTAGATGTGTCAGTCTGTGTGATGAGTAAATGTGCTTGTGTTTGTGCTTGTTTGTGTGTATGGTTTGATTCTGTGTGTATTAACATTAGTGATGTGTGTGTTAGTGTGTGAGATGTGTTTGTGTGTTAAAACAGGGCTATATTTAGGGCCCAAACTGACATTCAGTTTGGGCCCTAAATATTTGTTGAGTGCATCAGTGTGTGTGTGCATCGTGAGAGGTGTGTGCGTGAGTGTAAACATTTGTAATATGGGTGTATGTATGTGTGCGTGTGTGTGTGTGTGTGTGTGTGTGTGTGTGTGTGTGTGTGTGTGTGCGCATTAGCGTGTAAGGGTTAGTGTGTGTGAGAGTGAGGGAGAGAGGTGTGTGACGTGTAGATGTGTCAGTCTGTGTGTGACGAGTAAATGTGCTTGTGTTTGTGCTTGTGTGTATGGTTTCAGTCTGTGTGTATTCACATTAGTGATGCATGTGCTAGTGTGTGAGATGTGTTTGTGTCTATGTGTGTACAATAGGCCGCAGGTGCTGAAAGAAAAGCCTCCCACTCTGATGTTCCTGAATGTGATGTCACTGAACGTGATGTCACAGAAGGTGTCACTGAATATAATGTCACTCAATATAATGCCACACATAAAGTTATTAATCATTTTTCAGCGTACGTTTAAGACATTAGCACGGCTGACCCGTTTGAGATATCGAAAATCCCTCCGCAATTTTGCATCCTCAATGTCTTTAGATCTCTTTGGCCCAGTTTGGTAGCAACTGTATAATTTCCCTAGGAGGAGTATATAAAAATCCATCGGGTGCGTTTTTGCGAACGACCCAAAATAACCGGGCTCCTGTTGAGTTTAGCCCAGGACATGCGGTGCGAAAGTTGTTCGGCTCGATGAGCTCTAAATGTGTACCGAGTTTCGTGTGCCTATGTGAAAGTGTATGAGCTAGGCGGCATAATCTCGTGTGGGGGCCCCTTTGGGCCCCGGGCCACGAGACTCTCAGGCATCCTGATGGCAGCAGATTCCAACCTGTCTACCAAGTTTCATGAGTTTTTGAGCATGTTAAGACCCCCAAAAAGTCCAAAAGTGTGGGGGAAAAAAATAATCCTAAGGAAAACAAGAGGGCCCTTCTTGCCCTGTATGACATCACACACACTATGACGACATAGGGCTGATGTCATAGTCCTTGGGCCCTAATTAAAAAGTCTTCTCCTCTGTCCCTCAGAGACTGCTTTCCTTCCCACCAACGTGTCTTCACTCCGCTGAATTTACACAGAAACCGTTTACCGGCTGCAGACCACTTCTGTGCGTGCTAAACATTTGAAGGACGCCTGTTTCCGATTGGCTGGTTCATATCACGTTACATCTGTGTCTGATACCTAAGCTATTTCGCGTCAGGTCCCGCCCTCACTTGTGCGCTTGTTTAAATGCGCCAATAATGCAGCGGTAATTAGAATGTTCCTGCCTCCAACTTCAGTTAACACAGAGAGCTCGCTGAGCTTTCGCTAATGTTTTTGGTAAAAAAATAACACCATAGTTCCCCTCATACAAGCAAAATATCAAAACGTAACTTAAAGCGCTGCTTTAAAACAGCTACAGAGCAAATACATTTTCCTTTGTCAGAATATTCAGGCATGCATTAAGAAAGCTGAGACTAGATTGCCATGGTGATATTTCATAACAAATGTCATCAAAACAAAAAAAATATCTGTGGCATTTACAACTTGTGCATGGGTGCTGCACTGAGTATCAGTCTCCTACATTTTCTTCACCTTCTTTGAAGCCATAAAGCAGATTCTATAGCCTACATGTAAGTGTGGGACTTCTGCTCCTTTACCTGTGCCACTTCCTGTGGATAATCTTTTAAAATCTCAAAAAAGACAAAATCCTAAATTTGAATGTCAAACTATTATAAAATTCATATGATTTACCTCAAAATTACAAAGAAAAACATAAAAATTTTAATATGGACATTAACCTTTATCTAATTAGTTTCATATTTAATTATAATGTATTATTGTAATTTTACATAAAGTTGTACATAATTTACAAAAACAGAAAAAACAGTAAAAATAAAATGGTATTTTTTCTGTTAAAAAATGTGAAAAAATTTTTTTTCAGTATTAAAATAATCCTTAAAAAACAGTCTACTTAATAATTTACAAATAATGTCTGTAATTTTACAGAGATTTATATGTAGTTTTTAAAAAAGGAAAAGTACTATAACATTTTTAAGTTATTTTCTGTAAAATTAGGACTTTTTTTTACAGTGTAGGAAGAGTGTTTGTGTCCTCTGAAAATGACTCTGAAAATGAGAGAATCTGACTGAGTGGTCTCTGTAGTTAATCTGCAGGTTATTCTGTGACTGGAATACAATGTCAGGCAGTCCATGAGGGATACAAGCTGGGGTTAGGTATACCAGAATTAGTGAGCTAAACGCTCATAACCATGTCTGTCTTTTCCCCACTCTGACCATGACTTGTACAGTTGTGGCCAAAAGTTTTGAGAATTACATAAATATTGGAAATTGCAAATTGCTGCTTAAGTTTTTATAATAGCAATTTGCATATACTCCAGAATGTTATGAAGAATGATCAGATGAATTGCATAGTGCTTCTTTGCCATGAAAATTAACTTAGTCCCGAAAAAAAAAAACTTTCCACTGCATTTCATTGCTGTCATTAAAGGACCTGCTGAGACCATTTCAGTAATCGTCTTGTTAATTCAGGTGAGAATGTTGACGAGCACAAGGCTGGAGATCATTATGTCAGGCTGATTGGGTTAGAATAGCAGACTTGACATGTTAAAAGGAGGGTGATGCTTGAAATCATTGTTCTTTAATTGTTAACCATGGTGACCTGCAAAGAAACGCATGCAGCCATCATTGCGTTGCATAAAAATGGCTTCACAGGCAAGGATATTGTGGCTACTAAGATTGCACCTAAATCAACAATTTATAGGATCATCAAGAACTTCAAGGAAAGAGGTTCAATTCTTGTTAAGAAGGCTTCAGGGCGTCCAAGAAAGTCCAGCAAGCGCCAGGATCGTCTCCTAAAGAGGATTCAGCTGCGGGATCGGAGTGCCACCAGTGCAGAGCTTGCTCAGAAATGGCAGCAGTCAGGTGTGAGCGCATCTGCATGCACAGTGAGGCGAAGACTTTTGGAAGATGGCCTGGTGTCAAGAAGGGCAGCAAAGAAGCCACTTCTCTCCAAAAAAAAACAAACATCAGGGACAGATTGATCTTCTGCAAAAACGTATGGCGAATGGACTGCTGAGGACTGGGGCAAAGTCATATTCTCGGATGAAGCCTTTTTCCGATTGTTTGGGGCATCTGGAAAAAGGCTTGTCCGGAGAATTAAAGCATCCCGAGACCATTCATGTGTGGGGTTGCTTCTCATCCAAGGGAGTGGGCTCACTCACAATCTTTCCCAAAAACACAGCCATGAATAAAGAATGGTACCAAAACACCCTCCAACAGCAACTTCTTCCAACAATCTAACAACAGTTTGGTGAAGAACAATGCATTTTCCAGCACGATGGAACACCGTGCCATAAGGCAAAAGTGATAACTAAGTGACTCGGGGACTAAAACGTTGAAATTTTGGGTCCATGGCCTGGAAACTCCCCAGATCTTAATCCCATTGAGAACTTGTGGTCAATCCTCAAGAAGTGGGTGGACAGACAAAAACCCACTAATTCTGACAAACTTTAAGAAGTGATTATGGAAGAGTGGGTTGCTATCAGTCAGGATTTGGCCCAGAAGTTGATTGAGAGCAGCCCAGTCGAATTGCAGAGGTCCTGAAAAAGAAGGGCCAACACTGCAAATACTGACTCTTTGCATAAATGTCATGTAATTGTCGATAACAGCCTTTGAAACGTATGAAGTGCTTGTAATTATATTTCAGTACATCACAGAAACAACTGAAACAAAGATCTAAAAGCAGTTTAGCAGCAAACTTTGTGAAAACTAATATTTGTGTCATTCTCAAAATTTTTGGTCACGGCTATACACGGTAGCGCATGCGCTTAGTTAACCAAAGTTGGATAAAAACCCTGAAGTGTTTAACAGTTAGTAGGAGTAGGTAAGCAGTAGGGTGGCTTCAATACTCAGTAAGTTATAGTTTGGCTTCAGAGTTGCACTAGTGCTCATATATGAGTGTTATATCGCTTAACTTATTTGTATGAAACTGCATTAAGTAAATTCCAGTCAATTTAATGCAGACGTTAATACAGACAGACAGTGGATAATGCTAAGAAAGTTCAACAGTTTATTTATTTTCAGCACAGGCAATTTATTTACATTTCAGAATTCGTAAAACAGTATTTTACAAACTCTGGTAGTATATAGGCTTATTAAAGTTTTTTTACATCATGTTTGTGTGTTTTAATTGTTGGGGTATTGTTAGGCCAATTTGTTTTGATTAAAAAAAACATTTACTTGAACCAACTACATCATTGGGCTAAAATAGGAGACCAACTTTGTTTTAAATAGTCAAAGAGTTGGGCTATAAAATAAATAATAATAAGTATTGTTATTATTATTTTTGGTCATAGAAACAAACAACCATTGAACACTTATATATATATATATGCTATTTTGTACTCAAGTGACCCATATCTATTTTTTTCTCAGTATAAATAAATGCTTTGGGTTTTAAGAACTACATTAAAAGAACAAAGTCAAACAGGAGGAGTGGAAGGTGAGAAACCTCAACAGAGAATGTACTGACTATTACATGGTGCTAATTGCTCTGTGTTTCTTGGGGGGATTAACTGCAGTACAATGATTCTGTAACGATGTCCATTACAAAAAATAACTGCAGTTTCTGGGATAAAAATTATATCAAAGTGGTCGCTTAAATATTGTGTGACGCTTTGCGCCGGATAGCCGAGGGGGGAAAAAAAGAGCCCAGAGCCAAGAATAACGTTCAGCACAAAACCTTTATCTGCCTCTTTCAGTGTCACAAAATTATAATACAAAACAAAGTAAAAGTAAAGAAAATAGTAAAAGAAAAGAGAGATTCGGGGGTGAGCAGCCCATCTGAGCTCCTACTTTGTTCTCTCCTCACACGCACACTGGGGGGAGGGGCGTCAACTCTTAAAAGGGCAACATACAAGGGTTGGACAATGAAACTGAAACACTGACCAGTTTAGTGTTGGAGGTTTCATGGCTAAATTTGTCCAGCCTGGTGGCCAATCTCCATTGATTGCACATTCCACCAGTAAGAGCAGAGTGTGAAGCTTTAATTAGCAGAGTAATAGACAAATTGTTGGTGCGCGTCTTGCTGGCGCATCTGTGACCAAGACAGCATGTCTTTGTGATGTATTAAGAGCCTCTATAGTCATAGAAACAAACGAAAATAACCATTGAACACTTGATCATATGTATTTATGCTTTTTTTTACTTATGTGACCCATATTTATTTTTTCTCAGTATGAATAAATGCTTTGGTTTTTAAGAACTACATCAAAAGAACAAAGACGAACTTAGGAGGAGTCGAAGGTGGAAACCCCAACAGAGAATGTACTGACATGGTTTTTTACATGGTGCTAATTGCTCTGTGTTTTTTGGGGGGGATCTTTAGACTGGCCAGCGCGCAAATGCCCTTGTGTTAAAGCCAACTGATAAATCCAGGAGCACACACAGACATACCTCTCCATCCACACACTCACATGTGGCACTTTAACAGTTTTTGTCTTTAATTGAAATGCGTCAATACAATAATAATTTACATGATTACAGGAGTGCAGAAGGATCTGAAGAGGCTCGTCTTTGTTAGACCAAGACTTTGATACGTTCACAGTAAATTGGCCATAAACATTGTTTATTTTGCTGAACAGGGCGTAGTTGATAAACAATATTTAAAAAACAAACCATGAAGTAAGTGTTCTATGCATTACAGTACTGTGTATTAATAAGTGGCCTAACAAACATAGCAACAGTGTACAGTACAAACATAGTGTGTGGGGATTGAAAGATTTTCCAGGCTTTAGTAACCTTGGACAAATCACAATATAAGTTCTCTCTCTCTCTCGCATATACACTCACACACAAATAGCACTTGAAATCGCGTAAAATCAAATGAAACTAAATATAAGCAGTGAAAAATACAGTAGTATACTGTAGGCATTGGCTGATTTTGTGATGATTGAGACCCATGGGTTTAATTTACATTACAACAATTATTATTATTAATAACAGTGGTAGTAGTACAGATGGTAGACAAGCGATATTCTACTTTTAAGGCTGCATCTCATGGCGACGGTATGCGTTTGCTGGCTTTTACCACTGAGTGGCGCTATATAACTATAGACCTATAGACTATATAACTATAGACCTCAGACGCCTCAGGCCTTAGTTCATTCTCTCAAGGATTAATGAGCCGCAGCTCCTTTAGAGCTGCACTAAAATTACAGTACAAATGTAGAATTAAAACTAAAGTAAATCTTATTAGGATCGATTTTAAGCAAAGTAAACGTTAACATAGTGAGGCTTTAGATTTTATCATGTGTAATTAGAAAAGCTTCTTTCTTTCCAAAAAGGGTTTTGTGTCATCTTATATTTTGTGTTCTTTAAATTTGTACTAGATTTATTAACTGAAATAAATGAAAGTGAATGACCATAAAATTAAAACATTGTCTGGACGTGCTATTGCGTCAGCAGATGTCGTCATTCAGTATTTATAAGAATGAAATGCAGTTGGCTGTTATGATCATCATAATAAATAATGACCCACGTTGCGCTGTACCACCGCTGGTAAAACCTTATGAAATACAAGTGAAACATTAAATAAATTTACATTACAGTCACAGTACTAAAATTATAGTAATTAAATATAGGCGTTTCTTGTTTGCATCGAATTTAAGCAAAGTAAATGTATACCTTTATATCTAGCTCTATATCTAGATTATATAATGTGTAACACTAGAAAGCAACTAAAAATTAATGAAAGCAAACCGAGTGTGCGTTGTCAGAAAATGAACCGAAACTCTGTGTACTGTATACTTCCCTCATAGATGTGAAAAATATATACCTATAGAAATCGAAATGTCTGCTTTTATATAAACTACTGGAAAACAATTTTAGACGTCAAATTATAGACAATGTAATTCGTATGAAAAGGGAATTATAGTCGCATCCAAGAGAGATAGAGAGCAAGAGAGAGCGTGCACGACGCACAAACTCTCCCTCTCTCAATAAATCCTCGGTAAAGGCAATAAGCCCCGAGAGGATAAATGTTTGTTTTATTTTCCAGAGCCCCGTCCGTTCTCACGTAGACGGCGGAGCTCTGTTTATTTTGTGTTTTCAGTTTTCTTTTGTTTCCTTTTAGGTTTCTTAATTAATAATCCCACGCTATCTCCAAACAGGAAGGTCTTCCCGTGCGTATCAGAAGCACTCTCACAAACTCCTATTTCGTTGACCCCCTCTAAAGCCCTGCTTAAGGGCTCTTATTATTATAACATCTCGTGGTGTGGCTCTCCAAACCGCATCACGTAACACGTTGCCGTTTTTTAAACACTTGAATGGAAGAGATGGAAAGTTTTCCCATCATAACATGCCTTGTATTGTTTTTAACCCCTCTATACACAACCCGTGATTTATAATGCTATTTTACAAATGAAAAATACAAATGGAATATTCTTTTGTTTTTTATTTTCATTTTTTATAAAATATAAAATTAAATATTTTATAAAAATACCAAAGAAAATTGTGTATAGAGTGATTAAAACCAGACAATTTATGTTATGATAAGGAAAATCTCAATTTCTTCCATTCCAGGGATTAAAAACTGTAACAATGTCAATTTTAGAATTTAGAATCCAGAAGATGAAAGTTACACAAATTTAAAAAGAGGCCTGAAGCACTACAGGTCTTCAGAAGAGCCTCAGATCCAAGAGGGTCTTAAAGTGGGGAGGGGTGCATTTCAGTTACTCTGAATGTATAGGTGAAAACAGCAGATTCACACCTGGGGGGTATTCCAGAAAGCAGGTTATGTGACATACCTGGGTAAGTTTAAGAGTAAGTTAGTGGATATCCTCAACTTTTGGTTCCAAAAACTGAGGTAACTTTCTGGGTATGTTTGTAACCATAGCAACTTACTCTCTGAAGATAACCTGCTCTGTTTGTTTTAGCGGTTTATTGAGCATGACGTGCGCTTTTAATGAAGATCCTGTGGATGTGGAGGCACAAATTATACACGTTTTTTTTTCGCCAGGAGAGAGTTATAAGATCGCGTATTGGTGTCTTTTAATTTCCTAATGATTATTTGAAAGACTGTTATTGGTTTTCAAGGAAATCGTTAATTCACTTAACACATCTCTTGAAACTGCATATTGCTAATGCTCAAAGTAATTAAACACATTGAGTACTGTTAACTTAAATAATTGCAATTAGGTCAAATTAATAAACCTTTTTGAGTATTCAGAACTTTTTGATATTTTAAGTAATCGTGAGTGGTAAGTGTTTCGCCTGCCATGTGAACGACCCGAGTTCGATTCCTGGGTCGGCTTGTCTGATTGGTGACAGCAGCAATTATTTATTTGATTTATTTATTTGATTTGCAACAAGTTCAACAAACTCAAAAATTTATAGTTCCCTTTACTTAAAATTGGAAACATCACTTAAAAAATTTATGTAACTTATTACAGTGTACATAGCACTTTTTTTGCGTCATTGCATTTTTTGTACAATGTGGGTGATGCAGAGCATGTGGGAAAGGCAACTGTGTGTAGAGCCGTTCACACAGTATGTCTGGCACTTAAACACTTTTTCCACACACCATAAACCCGATTAAGTTGGCAAAACTCAAAAAATTTGAGGTAATCAGTTACATAAATTTTTTAAGTGATGATGTTTCCATTTTTGAGTAAACTATAATTTTTTAAAAATAAATTGTTGTTATTGGGAATCGAACCCGGGTCTTTCGGACGGTAGGTGAAACACTTACCACGGAGCCACCAGTACCCTATAGATTTTAAGAAGGTGGAATTTTATGGTGACGGTTACTGTTACTTACATACTTACGATTACTTAAAATATCAAAAGGTTCTGAATACTCAAAAAAGTCTATTAATTTTACCTAATTGCAATTATTTACGTTAATAGTACTCAATGTGTTTAATTACTTTGAGCATTAGGGTTTACAGTGTATAATAAAAGGGAAGCCGATGTCAAATGTGCTATTTAATACTCTCATGCATTTACTCTGTCCGTTATTTTTTGCCAATCCAACTTTCTTTCTTCAGCCGATGCAGCTGTATTGCTTTTTTTTCATTATTATTGGCTTGAATTCTTCATATGCTGCATTTAAACCTCCATCTCCGCCTCTGTGAAGTATGCCGCTCTCTTTTTTTCACTTTGATTTTCCATTTTGACTCGTGAAATCGGCGATCCATTGAAAATGTATTTATGTATGCACAGTGCATGCGCATTAACTCTGGGTAACTTGTAGGAGGTTGATTAAACGTACTCTTCTCAGGGGTTTTGGAACCAACATACTCATGGTATGCGGGTTTGGGGTAAATCAACCCTGAGGTTAAGTTTTACCATGTAACACTCAGCTAAGATTATCTTACCCGATGCTACAGGTGGACCAATACGCATATTTACATAGGGGCACAAAACCTTTCAAGGCACCAGTGTTTTTTGGAGGTGCGGAGGAGAGGGGTGCGTCTTTCAGCCAAACCAGTTCGCCCAGTAGGACGTGCGCTTCGTTCTGCCAGGAAGTTCTAGAGCTGGCATGTTTGGCGTCCTGACTCTCTGGATGTAACGTTTATTCCTCCGCTGGGTTTCTTGGGTTGAGACGGAGAGAAGTTGCTGCTTGGTCTGGTGTGGGTGGTCAGTCCATGCTTCGTGACAGTGGCCCCTTGATTGTCCCGCCCAGCGATAGTTCCGCTGATGTTGCCCCCGGGGTTTCCTGATGGGCGGAGCTAAGAGAATAGCGGGACTCTGGAAGCCACAGGTGCACGTATTGCTGTCGTTGGTGCTCTGGCAGGTTTTACAAGACCTGGCGAATTCCCATACATCCTTGCGCACGGAGGGCCACCAGATGTCACCTAGTAGACTCAACAGGGTTTTTAGTCTCCCCCTGTGTCCGCCTGATGGAGGAGTATGGTAATGGCGCAAGAATGGCTGGGTTAGTGATTGCGGGATTATTAATTGGAGCCTTTCTCCTTGCCTCAGCGTAGCTCTTCGAAATAGCGCCCCCCGGTGACGTACAAAGGAGCTCCTCTGGTTTGGCGTTTTCCCCTGGTGCTCCCCAGCGGCCAGTTGAGCTATTTGGTAGTCATCCTGCTGGGCTTGCGTTATCTTCTCCAGGTCACAGGGCAGGACAGTGGAAATCTTGGTTAGTATTGGAGGATCCGGCTTAGGTGGCAGAAAATAGTCGAGATGATGGACCTCTGAGTGCGGCTGTGCAAGGGCGAGTCCAGCTAGGGGTCGTGGTGACGAACACTGTTCAGTGTGTTTCTTCATCTCCTCCTTGCTGGGCCGAGCCTTCAGCTTCTGTCTGTCATCCTTTTCGGCTATGCTGCCCTTTTCCACGCTCGTACCCCCTTAATCTGCTGTTCCACTGCGCTCTCTATGCTCTTGAGACAGTCAGCCACCTTGGGGTTCCAGTTATTCAGTATGTCGCCTCTCCGCTCTTTCTCCGCGATGTCAGCGGTCTCAGATGAGACTGCGAACGCTGGAAACTTTCTGCAGATGGGTAGCTGCTCATGCCCAGAGGACGTAGACGCCCGCTCCGATGACATACTCAGCTTGAATCTGCGAGCTGTAACCGATGAGTGGACATCAGAGGCGTCATGACTCACAGGGAGATGCACCTTTCTCAGGGGTGTGGTGACTGGGGTGTTAGGCGTGGGCTGCACAGAAGGTTCTGAGTTTGTAGGGGTGCAGGCCAGTGGACGGCGAAGAGTAGAACGGCTCGTGAGACCCAGCTTTCGCATCTGCTTCTCCCACATCGCGTCTCTCCGCAGAAAACAGTCCGTAATGGCTCTCTCCAGCTTTTCCAGGGCCTCCTGAACGTAGTTCTCCAACCCTGCTAAGCTAGCATCCACTGCCTGACGAAAACTAATTTCCCTATTAATAGCACTTTTATTGGATTCTCTAAATGCTAACTCTAACGTGTTAACGTTCTCAGAAAGAGCCAATAAATCCACCTTACAGTTCTTTACCTCAGTTTGCAAAGTTGGTACCATAGCTAAACCAGCCACACAATCACAATCATCATCAGTCTGTTGGTTAAACATATACAAAGAACTTAATAGCCTGCCTGAGTCGGCCATGATTACAAAACTAGCATCGACATTCATCCTGCTCAGAAGTTTCAACACCCAACAAAAAGATCCCCATACGGGCCACCACTATGTAACACTCAGCTAAGATTATCTTACCCGATGCTACACAAAAAACGAGAGATCTTTTTCTTCGTGTCGGAATGCCTAAAAACCCGTGAGCAAGAAATACAAAACACCGTCCAATTAGGACAAACCAAACGTGTATTATACAAAAAGTAAACAAAAAAGGTGCACCAAAACCAACAACAAAGAAAATAATATATACAAAATATATACAAAGTACAACGGAATGTGTGTGAGTGTGTAAAATGTCCAGAGTCCAGGTTATTGCTAACGAGAGTGAGAGAGTGGAATCGGTCTCACCGGAAAAGATGGTATAATCCCGGGAGGCCGATATCGGAGTGAGAGTGTTCTGACGAAGCAGTCCAGACGGTGTTGTTCCTGATGGAAATGTAGACCCGCAAGGCACAGTCCTCGACAGTCTCTCCGTGAACTCCGTATCAAAACAAACAATACCAGCGCGCTGTAACTCCATACTCCCTCCTCGAGTCCTGTTCCGGACCAGCTTTAATTCCGGGTCAGGTGACCACGTGCGTCACCATCTTCCCGTGCCGACCGGCAAAGTCTCGCGAGGGTTAGAGCTGGACCAATACGCATATTTACATAGGGGCACAAAACCTTTCAGCGCACCATTAATAAGGGGTTGCAGCTTCTTTATCTTTTTGCCGTCTTATTACACCCTATATAAATTTGCCCCTTATGTGGCAGTGCTACAACCAAATGGTAAGTTAACCCAGCTTTCTGGAATACCCCCCTGGGGAGGGGTAAATTGTTTGCATTAGAATGTTGTCTGACATTGTGAAGCACACACAGTAACACTAAAACAACAACAACCCAGGATAAATAGGAATAAGAGACCCTGATTATACTGTATAAATATTATTTAGTACAACAAAATTTTCCCGCACTCTGGAAAACTTTGTATGCGGTTGAGTGCTGATTAGACTAGGTAGGAAATTAAAGATGAGGAAGTATACAACAATAGCCCACGTTTAGAAAATCATTTTATTTAGATTATAAAAAATAATCCTGCATCTATTTTTAGGCATGCCAGCTGCCACTTTTTAGTTAGAAGTTTTCAATACAAATGCCCACATGCCTATTTAATTTAACTATTTGAACCATTAAACTATTTATTTTACTATTTTAACTCTTACTGTTTAATTTACTTCAAAATAATATTAAAAACAAGAGCAATATTTTTTTTCAATTTCCATTGCTGCGGAGATGACATGATCACCTCATCACTATAGCTGAAACCAAAGAAATAACCAATTTATCAATGAATTATTAAAATGGCCAGAGTCAGTCTCCTTGCTGTTTTTCCCTCGATGCATTCTTTAACTTCATGCGATTAGACTACGTAGGAAGTTAAAGAGGAGGATAACGATGCCAAATCAAAAAATATATAAGTAAACAACAATAGCCCACATTTAGAAAACGGAAATTCTTTCCAAGATCAGGCTGGGATGGTGCTATGCGCAGAGCGCCGGAGATTTCCCGAAGCTCAAATCTCCGAAAACGTTGGGGCATTTTTTTCTACATAAACTATAATTCTATATTTTTAATAATAATTAATTAATAATTTATAATTAATAATAATTACACTTGTGACACAATAACAATAATATTTTGAACATTTTGCGGGCTGCCGTTTGGAGAAACCAGAAAATAAAGAATAAACCAGTTGTTCTATATTTAAGGTTTGATGTCTTTGAATGTATTTTTTAATAACAATAAACAGATACAAACAGAGATAGACTAAATAACAGTTCATTCTTTGTACAAATAAAATTGTCAGCTAGTGAACATGATCGTCTGTCTAAACATTTAACCAATGTTTTTTTTTTTTTTTTTTTAACTCAATATTGTACAGTAACTATCAATAGCTCTGGTTCAGATTTTTCATGTTTGTTGTATAAAATACACAGATGTGGAAATTACCATCACTGTAGTATTGATTTGATACAATATATTGTTATGACTTTTTAATGACTTAATTCTATTTTAAAACTGGGGCGAGTGAAAATGTCACTTTGTACAACCTGGCGGTCATTTCACGAATTACTTTGAAATGCGACTGACTTATTTTGGCTGCTTATGGTGGCAGCGGTAAGCACGGCGATAATAGACATTCCCCTTGTCTACCTATTGTAGTTGTAGTAATGAAAAATATATGCTGTCTCTCTTAAACACACAAGCTGTCTGCAGATTTTCATGAGTTTTTGAACATGTTAAGACCTCCAAAAGCGTGGGGAAAAAAAGAATTCTTAGAAAAACAAGAGGGTGCTGCGCACCCTATACTGCTTGGGCCCTAAAAACACTAACATGAATAAAAAAATTTTATTGTGTAAAACCAAATGAAACTAGGGCAAAAATATAAGCAGTATAAGATAAAGTAGTACAGAGGTGTGAAGAGGGGAATGTCTATTATCGCTGCACTTTTTATTTATTATTTATTATTTATTATTGCTAAAGGAGCGCAATTTATTGACTTTTATTTGCTTCCTTATTTTCTGATTAGGATTAACAACTTATTTAGTTTAGTTTTTTAGCAATTTCTGGTTTTTAAAGAGGCTATATTGTCCATCAGTCTGCAGTTAGACAGAGAGACAGCTAGAATTCTTAAAATGCCAATATTTGCCTCTAACAGAATTATAATAAAATGTAAATAACTCTTTGGTTTTGTGTTATACTTACATTACTGACAAGTCAATAACAGATCCTTTAATTAATTGGTCAAACACAATATTTATTTCCACAGTTAGGAAGTTTTTAAGGCCTGCCAGGAATGGCAAAATTGTCATTCCATCATTATGTAGGTCTATATCTCATGTAACATTTAATCCATCTGTCCCTCAGTCTGTTGTTCCATCAGATCACTAATAACAAATCTCATACGGCCACTGCTGATACAGAACAGCTATAAAGCAAACACTATACACTGAAACCTTGGACTGCGAGTAACTGTTTATTATAACACACGTGTGTGCGTGCGTGTAGAGCAAAAGCAAGTCTCATTAGAGAGGTTTAAGATCCCTTTTCTCTCTCCCTGTCTCAGCTGGCACTACATTGACGCTCCACTGACTAGTGGATTGACATCACTGTGACATTGTACAGTATCAATCATATGACCCATAGAAGAACTTACTATGTTGCAGTGTCGCATGACCTTCTAGTTTGTGTAAACACTCACTCATTTTCCAACATTGCCACACTTGTATACAATTTCATTTTCTTTAGATTTTAACTATGTTGAGTGAGTGAGACCATTGTAAATACATTTCCCCTCTTTTTGTCCATTGGTTTCCCTCACACTGAGCCAGGGTGTTGCCTGCATTAAACAATGTAAATGTAAATTTTGAACATCTAACTTCAGACAGTGACTGATTTCATGTAATTTGTTGCTTGACGAAGCAAAGACAATGTTTATATGGAATGGCCACAAGACCTGGACCTGTCTTACACATCAATTGAGAACCATTATAAACACAACTGAGTTATCTAGTTTAGAAACAATCAGAGTCAGAATTCACAGACTATTCTGACAATGTGCTTGGTCGGACTCCTATTAAGTGAAGACCTTATGCCAACTTTGTGTTCAATTTTAAATAAGGTTAAAGACATTGACATTTGGAGCACTGAACAGAGATTGCATTGCATTAAACCCCTAGTCTTCATTAGCCTGCATAGTTCATAGACATGTGCAAATATTAATCTTGCCAAAAACAGATCATATGAATTTACACTAGATGATTTTTTGGTATTAGTGAACATGGCTGATGGCTGTTGTTTTGTGTATCCATTAGACTGAACAAATTATGGTGGAGTATAAAATAAGAGCTCTGTCTTGCCACCCTGACAAACATCCAGAAAATCCTAAAGCAGGTAAGCTCAAGAAAATGCAATCTAGGCTACTGTTAGCCTATTATTCCAGCTAGCAGAAATAGTATACAGTTCTAAGTAAAATTGCCTAGTATGATGAACATGTTATCATTTCAAAGATTGTTTATTTGCATTTGTAAAAGTGATGTGCAGGTGATTAAAAAAGACTTAGATTGTATTGCATTACTTAAATTCTTTTTGTGCAGTTCAAGACTTTCAAATGTTGCAAAAGGCAAAAGAAATTCTCACAGATGAAACCAAAAGGAAACATTATGATTACTGGTTGAGAAGTAGCATCACAGTACCTTTCAGTGAATGGCAGGCCTTGACTGACTCAGTTAAAATTGTAAGTGACAATTTTTAACAGTACATTGGTGTCTTGCCTTGATATTTCAATTACCTTTTTTATATAGAAATACACAAACAGTTATAAGGTAGTATATATTTAACAGGCAGGTTAAATATATACATGCCTGGTTAAAATAAATGCATGGTATTTGTTGGCTACTGTGTTTATGTATATCAATTTTTAGTCAATGCACTGGGCCCTTAAATGCAAAAAGGAGCCGATGCTAAAAGCAGCAGAAGACACACCTGAATTCCACGCTGGTCAGTTGGAAAATCAAGTGCCAATAGAGAGGATACCAACTGATGAAGATCCTTTTTCAAGTAATTTTTTTAACATTATATCTAAATTATCAGTCAATAAAAGCAAAACAAAAAGACAGCAAAATATAATTTAAACATGACAAGAATATACTCTTAATACACAATACTGTCCTAATGTTATCAGTTTAAAAAATGTTAGTATCATGGTACTAAATGTCCGCTGTCTTTTAATGTTACTGATTATTTTGATCTTATATTTCTCTCAGGTGGTTACTGGCATCACAAATTTCGCTGTACAGGTGACCCTCCATCAGGCCTCTTGAAAAGGTTTAGAAATTACCAATTATAATAATCAATTATTATGAGTTCATACTGCATATTGCTACAAAAAGGATGTTGAGGTTATTATATGTCAGGATTATTGAAAATTATTGAAAAAGTTTGCTGTTTAGTTTAAGTGTTGGTATTGTGGCCTGGTAATTTACATTGATTTAAGTAAAAATGTTTAATCTTTAAAGTAATATAATTTATTGTGATGAACTACAAGCTTGCTATGATTTGTTTTCAAGATATATTTCATTTTTATTTTTAGCTGAGCCATAATCTCAAGTTAGTTTGGTAATTATGTCTGTAACATAATTGAGTGGGTTGTCCCCAAAGTAGCACTGCTTGTGGTTTAACGTTTACCGGTTATGTTGATGTCGAAGCCTGCACGAAACCTTTGTCAAGTTACCCTCATTTTAAATTTCAAAAGAGCTCTCATCAAGTTCTAAAATAATTCTCAACTTTTGTACTTGTTTAACCTCAGGCAGAGAAATCAGAGAGCTCTCTATATGAACTGAATCCATTCTCATTATACCCTCATTAATGTATCTAATGCTGAGCTCAGAAAGAGCTCTCTCATTGAGACACAAACAGGAAGTGTTTCTCAGGTGCAATCAAGATAGTGGCAGCCTGAATCAGACTCGACTTAGAAGTCAAAATCACTGCTGGTGATTCTTGCATTGTATCACCTGATAGTATTCTATTCTTGCATTAGATCATCTGATTTTGCCAGATGAGGTAAGACCTATGCTGCCCAACAACACTGAGTACAGGCATAATACTTATCCAGACCCCCTCTGTCAGCATGGGGAAGAATACATGCTGAGACCCTAAGGCCTCTGACATGCACCAGTTTGCACCACCCCACCATAAAACAACCATTTTATACCAGTCTTGGGCTGAGGTGTCAACACATGAACTCAAAGACAAGAAAGGAAAAACAAGAAAAATGCATTCAAGGTCATAAACATCATGTGAGAGTAAGTAAGCAAGGACACTTCCAAAAATTTGACTAACATGAACTAACTCTATTAGATTGTGCCATATCTACAGTAGGTAGGATGTGCTTTACCGCCGCATTAACCACCACAGCAGCACGACAGCAGGAGATTTAAATTCATCCCTGAAATGACCACCAGGTGGTGCAAAGGGACATTTTGCAAAAAGACTAAAATCTCAGCTGCAGAGGATGCGTCTACAGTATATTCAAGTACATGCGCGCACATGTGTGCAAAAAAAGAAGTACATCAAAGAATACAAAAGTGTATAATAAGTTAGCCTAAAGCAATATTGTTACCAATGCTGAAGCAAACATGATTTTGTTTTTGTTTTACATTAGATTTTTCATGATGAGTTTGCATATGTGCTTTAAATATACAGTAAACAATAAACTTTTGCAAAGTGAAAGTGAGTGTCGTTGATCAAAAGGCTGATAAATGTGCGCGCAGATTTATCGATAAAACTGCAGACATATACAATATCCCCCAGGAATGCAACAAACAAATATAGGCTACTCGCTGAATACAATGCAACAGCTCGATCCAAGGTGAACACCCGCAAACTCCCCCAGTTACTGTAATCCCTCTTCTCACCTTTCATTCACGATAGGTGTGAAGTTATCAAACCGGTTTCGCTGATGGGGGAATTAACAGAATTGGGGGTTTTAAAACGAATGAACAAAACTGAGCAGACGTCTCTGCCGAATTTTTTTTTTCTCCAGCAAAACATAAAATAAATAAAAATAAAATTGTTTAATGGTAGCAATTAAATCGGACTTGATAGTTGGATTTGATACTTTTTGAGTGTAATTCATAAATTTATTGAATATATTCAGATTTTGTAAAACTCAATGAAAAAAAACTGAAAAATTAATGGCTCCCTCCCTAGACTTTTTGTTCGCATCACAATGAACTGAAGCTGAAGTTTTAATCTGTGATATTTAAGTGAAATATATTTCGCGTAAAGGTCTAAATATTCCTTTTTATTTATGGACAGGTGTATTATATTTGATCTGCATTATTGCATTATGTTTCAAGACAAAAACCAGTGTGGAAAAATCATCTTTCATGTACATATTTTTTTTCTGTCGTTATATTCCTGCCACATTGCTGAGCGAGCAGTTTTGACGTTTTGACGGCAACCAAAGCACTCTGCGCATGCCATGTCTCCCCTGGCCGCTCGACATGTTTTCCGCATTCACCTTTGTCCAGTGTTACAAAACTGTCACTAAACTAGCTACTCACAGACTTCCACACACTACGTCTGATTGCCTGTTTTGTCTCTAATCAGCTGGCACTATCGACTGCATAACAGAAGCGTTAAAGTTTAATAAGTAAAGCGACTGAGTTGTCCATTTTGCATTTTACTCGACATACAGTAGTCTAAGAATAAGCTATATGAAAAAAAATATTTTTAAAACTGGAATACTAATACTTAACTAAATAAAAAACAAGATGCTATAATATTTATTTATACTTTCTTTTGATTGTGTACAGCTGCTTTGAGACAATGGCCATTTTAAAAGCACTATACAAATAAAATTGAATTGAATTCCGTTATGCGGCCAATAGTGCCAGCTGATTAGAGAAGAACCAGCCAATCAGAAGTAGTGTGTGGAAGTCTGTGATTATCCACAAACCATTCTCCCTTTCCACGTCACTGTGCGCGTGAGGAGACGAGAATCTGACACGTGTTTTTTTATTTTTAACATTAATTTAATAATAAACATTTATTTGGCAATAAACTTTTTGGAAAAAAGACTGATTAATTTCACCACAAACAAGTTGATGGAAATTAATGGCTGATCCTGTCTGTTTATTTATTCAAGTTCAAATCAGCGTGTGTGCGCTCTGACCAAAAATGCGTGCAATGCACTATGTGCTACTGGAACTTAGAAATGTACATTTAATTGTTTTTTTAAATTGTTTATTAAAGAAAATTATGATGATCATAAAGGCATACTGCATTTCATTCTTATCATAAGAATGCAAAAACATCAGTTTATGTTTGAATTTTATGGTCATTTAGTTTCATTTATTTCATGTATAATGGGGAAAAAATCTCATAGACTTAACATTGAGACCAACTTTGACAAATTGAAGCGCAGAGTGAGAATTTGGTAGAATGTACGGCTCAATGGGAAAATTTGCCCCATTGACTTATAATGGGGAATTTGGTGCATGACTATTCACTCCGTTTGTCGTAGACCCATGAAAGAGGTGTCATATCGTTCGGCTTATTCGAGGAATGGGGGCTTGACATGACTTTTATAAGGGGCGCGTGGTAAACTGCCCAAGAAGGGGGCAATTAACATACAATGGTAACTTCCATAGGAACTTTGAAACTGAATTTAACTGTGGATCCCACTGTCGTAGAAACACGGGGGAGGGCTCATTTTACTCAGGCAACCAATCAGTCTTTCGCATTCATCATGATGCTCTTAAGCCACGCCCCCTAGCAACATCCCCTTAGCATGCTGTTAGCATGTTGCTAACATGATTAGCATGTTGATAGCATTATGCTAACAATATTAGCATGTCGCTAGCAGTATGCTAACTATATTAGCATTTCACTAATAACATGATTAGGAAGTTGCTACCATGATGCTATGGTGATTAGCATGTTGCTAGCATGACATTTAGCTGGTTAGCATGTTGCCAGCATTATGCTAACTATATTAGCATGTTGCTAACTACATCATTAGAATGTCGCTAACATGATGCTAGGGTGCTTAGCGTATTGCTAGCATGATGCTTATCTTATTAGCATGTTGCTAGCATTATGATAACTGAAATAGCATCATTAGAACGTCACTAATATGATGCTGGAGTGCTTAGCATGTTGTTAGCATGACTCCAAAGTTTTGCCATGGCAAGCACCAGTCTCTTCAGGTACGGCTCTAGTTTTAGTACTGTGATTATGCATTGGTTTAATTACAAAGTTTAACTTGAATTTATATGCTACAGTATTATTTGCAGCTGTCGATGAGCTGCAGCTCATTATTGCTTGAGAGAATGAGCTAAGATCTCAGTGGCCTCAGTCTATGGTTATAGCGGCACTTAGCGGCGTAAAGCAAGCAAATGCAAATCACTGATGCCGCCGCCGTGTGCGTATTATAAGAAATTTTTAAAATTTTAAGCACAACTTTTTACTAGAATATAAACCATGATGAAATTTTAAATGCTGACAAAAGGAGAACAAAATGAGAACAAAATGAGATGCAAAGGTTGGTTTGGCCCTCTATGACTTCTTGGCAGCTTTATCATTCACATTTATTTATAAAGGCAATCTTGGGCTATTACCTGTGTGTGTACGTATATATATCTCAATTCAAGATTCAGTATTCAAAGAACTTTATTAATCCCAGAGGGAAATTGCTTAAATCAGTCTGTCTATCTATCTATCTATCTATCTATCTATCTATCTATCTATCTATCTATCTATCATGGAATGGTCAATAGGGCTTTGACAGATGGTAGTAATAACAGACGAGTATGAGGAATCGCATTTGAATGTCTATCTGTGTTGTACGGTGGCCGTGAAGTGCAAAACAAATTAACAAAGCCGAAAGCAAAATAACATTCAAAGACAAAATAACAAAACCCAAAACAAAATAACAAATTCAAAACCAAATTAACAAAACCCAAAACAAAATAACAAATTCAAAACCAAATTAACAAAACCCAAAACAAAATAACAAAACCCAAAACAAAATAACAAAACCCAAAACTAATTTATTATTTTGTTTTGGGTTTTGTTGTTTTGTTTTTGGTTTTGTTATTTTGTTTTCGGATTTGTTAATCTACCGCCGCTACAGTACTTCCTGTATATCTTGAGTGACAGATGTCTCGTCCAATCAGCGGTAAGAATTTAATTCGCAAACTATACCTACCTTTTTCGGTTCGTTTCTGAACGGTCGAGAGGTGCAAACCAAATTAACAAAACCGAAAACTAAATAGCAAATGCAAAACCAAATTAACAAAACCAAAAACAAAATAACAAACTAAAAATCAAAATAGCAAAACCGAAAACAAATTAACAAAACGCAAAACAAAATAACAAAAACCAATATTGTGGTTTTTAATTTGTTATTTTGTTTTCGTTTTGTTAACTTGTTTTGCACTTCTCGGCCACCGTAGTATTGCTAAGAGGGCTTTGATAGATAGCAATGCATACCGGTAGGTAGACGCTGTATTAATTTGTACTCATTGTCAAGAGGGCCTAGATGGATGGCAATTGAGTAGGTTAATAAGGAATTGCTCTTATTTAGTAGTACTGCTTGTATGAGGATCCGCAGTGGTTGAAATAGATACCCTTTTTATGAGGAACATACTTAAATATGTCAAAAGAATTGTGTAGCCACCTAAACCCTATAGTATTAGCACTGTGGCTTTTTTATAGATATCAATTGTATGAGGAACATACCGTTGTATATCAATGAGTTGTGTTGCTGCTGGTTAATGGATTGTATGAGTACAGTAGCTTTATGAATATCTCTTTATGAGGAACATACAGTTGTATGTCAATGTTTTTGTATGCTGCTGATTAATGCATTGTATGAGGTATAGCAGCAAAATATTTATATATATTTTCTTATAAGGAGCACCGCTTGTGTGTCATTAAGTTCTATGCAATTGCATTATTTGTGACTAATTGATGTTGTACTGTCTAATACTATCTAATATTGTCTGAGTGAATGAGAGCTTTATGTGTATCTAAGTGTGTGTGTCTGAGTGAGGGAGTGAGAGAGAAAATCTGGCTGAGTGATACTATAAGCTCCGTGTCCAGTGAACAGGCCTGAACTTCTGGCTTCGCTACCGTCCGGACGTTCCTGCTTACTGCTCTGCGCTTCGCTCTCTATATCTGCACTTTCTTCTGATTTCTCTAAGATTTTTACTTCAGCTCAGTGCTCAAACAAAACATTTTTGGCACAAATACTAAAATTTAAAACTTTTTGTGATTGGACGAAAAAGGACTTTTCCTCCTGCTGCCAGTGGCTTACATTCCAGAGACGGGAAAACACAGCTGCCTACTTCAAACAGATGAGAAAGAAAATGCCTCTCGTGGAATCTACTTGCTGCATGACTTGCCATACACTTCTACAAAGGATTGCAGTTCTTGAAACAAAGTTACTTTCTGGAGGCAGAATACTCAGCAAATCGTCATGATGGACCCCCTCAGCATACAGCCGGTGAGTCTTGTGAATCTAGCAAGTCTCATCAGTTTATATCCTGTGTAAAGGAACATGTCGAAATGTCGATGGCACATACAGGGAAGCGAGTCCCAAAGGCACTCGAGACATCAGATTGTCACGATTATCTCATATCTGCGATAGGCTCCTCTTCCCCAGATATGGCAATGACAGGACTAGCAAACACTGGTATTTTGCCACCCCCTATTCATCTTGAGAACAGATTTAAAGTGTTAATAGGTGAGGAAAATGTGACTGAATATGGGTTGGATCAGCCAGCAGCTAACGCCGCTACCAACAGGCACTCAAAGTCGAGCAGACAGCGACACTCAGCTCAGAGCGAAACCGAGGTCAGGACTCTACTATCAGAAACATCAGTAGCAGGACAACAACTTCATGCTGCTTTCCTCAAGCAACTGTCTCTGATGTGAACAGGGAACTTCGGAACATTCTGATGAAGCACAAGACTGCAAATCGAATCATTAGCCACGTGGGGAAAAATGACATTCGGAAAGAGCAGTCAGAACTCCTAAAGAAGGATTTCAGTGAACTCTTTGAAACACTTCAAAGACTTGAAGTTCAGTCGTTCATCAGTGGACCACTCCCAGCAAGGGGAACTAACATGTTCTCACGGTTGCTTGGGCTGAACACATGGCTACAAAGAACCTGCAGTTCAAAAGGAGTCAACTTCATCGACAACTTCAATCTTTTCTGGGGCCATAGACAACTGTTCAAACTGGATGGTCTCCACTCAAACAAACTTGGTGCAAGATTGCTAAAGGAAAATATCTATTTCTCCCTCAATCATCCTTCAGCATAGTGTGCCAATCCTCTCAACCTGAATGGCACATGCATGCCTGGACAAAGTATGAGTGACCACAGACAGCTTTCAAATCATCGTGTGGCTAAAGAATCCCACAAGGACACTGATAACACCACACAGTCAAAACAGCCACTGCTCATGGACATCCCGGCCGAGTCCTGCTCACAGAGCTCATCACAGACAGATTGAGACATACAACAGCTTCAAGATAACATTCTGGAAAATAGCCATGGAATTCAGGACAATATACTAAAGCCACCGGAAACGTCAGAGCCAGAGCCTATCTCACCAGACACATTATCCCTCTCTCTAGCATCTCCACTTCTAAGCTTCTCACAGAAAATGGAGGAACTGGTGTATACTGGGACCAAACTCTCCCACTCTTTTGCTGCAAGCCCCCAGATGCCAACTAAAAAAACAGCGAGCTCCGCTACCACCAAGGCCTGTGGCCCCAGCTCTCCGACTGCTGACACAGCGCCAGGGCTCAAACCCCCCTCCTACATCTGGTCTAGGTGAATTAAAACAAACAGATAGCAGCTCTCAGTGATGTTTGTCGGGTCCCCGCTACGATAGCAGTAACATTCACAAAAGTTTACAGAACAAGTGGGAACCCAATGTGCCTGTAGCTTTCGCTATCTCAGTTTTATCACATGATAGAAAGCCCAAGCCCTTCTTAAGCTGCACGGCTGACCCATCTAATCTCTGAGCTATTATGCATCACTGTGGGGACAAAAAGAAATGGCATCAAGTTAGCATTTTTAAATATTCACTCACAAAAAAAAAAAAAAATTTTTAGTCAATGATCTGATCACCACAAACAAATTGGATTTTATGTTTTTAAATGAAACTTGGTTAAACGATAGCTGCAGTGCAACAGTCCTAAATGAAACAGCCCCTCATAACTTTACTTTCATGAGTGTCTGCAGAACTGTGGAGTGTGGAGGTGTAGCTGCTCTATTTAAAGATGTCTATCAATGCAAGCGAGTGTCATTTGGTCAGTTTTTGTCTTTTGAATATCTAGGTATTTTGCTGAAAGGTGCTCCACACATTCTGTTCATCATTATTTACAGACCTCCAAAATACTCTCCAGACTTTATTGAAGAATTCACTGAATTGTTATCAATGATTTCCTTCAACTGTTTTGCCATAGCAGGGGACTTTAATATTCACATTGATAATGAAGAAATCAATATTACAAAAGAAATGATGTGTTTTAAACACTTTTGACCTGATTCAGCATGTGCACAGGCCCACACATAATCGTGGACACACTCTAGACTTACTCATCAGTAAGGGTCTAAACATCTCATCCATTGTCATAAAGGATGTAGCACTGTCTGATCACTTCTGTATTTTTCTTTGATATATTGATCTCTGTTACCACTGAACCTAGATCTGTGTCTGTCAGAAAAAGATGCATTAATGAGAACACAAGTGCACTATTTATGAAGGCTATATCCTTAACACCAATAATTTCTGCAGACTTAGTTGATCTTCTCCTTGATTCCTTTAACTTAAAAGTTAAGAACGTTATTGATGATATTGCTCCGGGAAAAAATCCGAAAGATGGGCAGACAGAAATCACCATGGAGAAAATCAACAGCAGTTGATATGAAAATGCCAAGACAATGCCGAAAAGCTGAGCGGACGTGGCGGAAGACGAAACTTGAAATTCACTATAGCATCTGTAAAGACAGCCTTTGTGCTTTCAATGTGGAACTAGCCACAGCTAGACAGACCTTCTTCTCAAACATTATAAACAGCAACTTAAACAACACTCGCACTCTTTTTGCTACTGTTGAGAGACTGACAAACCCACCAAGTCAGATCCCCATTGAAATGCTCTCCGACAGCAAATGCAATGAGTTTGCCTCCTTCTTCTCTGAGAAAATCAGTAATATTAAAAGGGCTATTAACACATCAAGTTGTCCAGAGATCAGAAAACACAAACACAACCTCAAAAAACATTGTTACTATGTCTATCTTTCAAGCAATTAATAGCAAAATCTTGGAAGAAATAGTACAGCACCTCAAATCGTGAACCTGCGACCTTGACACACTTTCCACATGTTTTTTCAAAAGTGTTTTTGACTGTTTGTGTCATGCGCACTCCTAATGCGACCGGCACGTGGACTCGGAAGTAGTACGTTCGCGACTTAGGAAGCATAAAAGGAGACAAGATGGCACTTTACACTCGCTCAGTCATTGAGTTTTGCCCATGCTATTGCCGACGCCTTGCTCGTCTAAACGTGAGTACTCATTTTCTTGGGTTATCGCTTCCGATTGGGTGTGTTTATTTAGAACGCGGGTTTACTCTTGCTCTCGCTTCGGGAGAGTTTTAATAATAACCAGCGTGGTTATCCTGCCTGCTCGCGCTACTTCCGCGTTTGGGTTTACCGTCCACGCTACAGGGCTAACTGCTAGTCTTCTGATTCATCTCCGGTTAGATCGTGACAGAATGACTGAGCCATCAGCAGTAAACCCAGCGGAGTTTGCTCACCTCTGCGATGTGGTTGACCAGCATGCTAAGCTGATCGATCAGCTCCGTGTTGAAGTCGCATCTCTCCGCAAGGAGCTCCATGACGTCTGGGTTTTGCTCCGCGAGGTGGCAGAGCTGCGACAGGAGAATGCGACCCTCCGCGGGGCGGCCGCTCAGGTGGCTGTCGCCACGCACCATTGCAGCGGCTGCTGCGCCGCTAACCCCCTCCCCACCTTCTGATGTTTTTCTAGCTTTACCGGACAAATGGGATGGCACGGATGGGAAGTGTAGTGTTTTTCTAACTGCATTGGATCTTGTGTTTGAGTTTAATTCCATTAGGTACTCCACAGACCGACTGCGCATTGCTCTTTTCGTCTCGTTGCTATCTGGGCAGGCAGCTGAGTGGGCCATGGCGGTTCTTCGTTCAGATTCAGACATCGCCTACTCCTACACAGAATTCACCCGTCAGCTCAAACTCACCTTTGAGCATCCGGATGCTGAGGTGGAGACCGACTCTAATCTATATCATCTATGGTAGGGAGGGTCGTCCGTGAGGGTCGCACTCTCGCCGTGCAGACCGACTGGGGAGACTCCGCCCTCCGGACGACCTACTACGAGGGACTGGCTTCGCGTATAAAAGACGAGCTTGTCGGACGAGAGCTCCCAGTGACCTTGGAGGGCTTAATCCAACTCGCCCTCCGGATCGACCAACGTCTGCTCGCTCGCCCCAAGCCAGCTCCCCGTACCCTGCCACCCATCACGACAGCACTACCTCGCACCACGCCCTTTGTCTCCCACGCTCCAGTTCCAGAAGCCCACTCCGCATTCACTGCAACACCCACCAGAACCGTCGGTACTCCACCTCCCGCCGTGGTTGACACAGGAGCCGGGGAACCCATACAATTAGGGCGCGCCTCCTTAACCGCTGCAGAATGGGAACGCCGTTTTAGAGAGGGGCTCTGCGTGTATTGTGGATCTGCTGCACACCATCGAGCCATCTGTCCTGTGCGCGCAGCCCCGGTGAGAAATGAGAGTAGCTCACCGGGTCCCATCTCCCTCTCCACCACCCTGACTAATGGTCGGAAGTACCGTGTTCGTTGACTCCGGGGCAGCAGGTAACTTCATTGACTCTTCATATGCCAAAAAACTGGTGGTAAAAATCGGGGCGTTATCCCAGCCCGTAACCATTACATCAGTCGACGGTCGGCCCCTTTCCTCCAGCCCCATCTCCTTTCAAACTCAGCCTATCACTCTTATCATCAACCAGCATAAGGAACAGATTCAGTTTTACACCACCACCATTTCATCACCACCCATCATCCTCGGACACCCTTGGCTGCTGCATTATGACCCACTCTTATCATGAACCCAAAATCTGATTCTACAGTGGGGGCCGACCTGCACCGAGCTCTGCCTACGGGACGAGGCTGGGACGTGCTCTAGGGAGTCCGAGGGCCCCGATGTTGACACAGACAACATCCCGCTAGACTACCGGTACCTGGCTGAAGTCTTCTGTAAGAGACGCGCCACCCACCTACCTCCTCATCGCCCATACGACTTGGCGATCGATCTTCAGCCAGGTGCCACGCCACCCCGCGGCCACCTCTATTCACTAGCCAACACCGAGATGCAGGCGATGGAGGAGTATGTTTCCAGCGGACTTCGCCATGGCACCATCCGGCCCTCCTCCTCACCTGCCGCCGCGGGGTTCTTCTTCGTGAAAAACCGCGATGGTAGTCGACGTCCTTGTGTCGATTACCGGGGTCTCAATAACATCGCCATAAAAAACCAACACCCGCTGCCTTTTACCAACTCTGCCCTGTACGCCCTCTCTGGTGCCACCATCTTCACTAAGTTGGACCTCTGGAGCGCCTACAACTTGGTGCGCATCAGAGAGTGTGATGAGTGGAAGACGGCCTTCATCACCCCTACAGGACACTACGAGAGTCTGGTCATCCCCTTTGGTCTCTGCAACGCACCTGCCGCTTTTCAGCAATTCATCAATCAATGACGTCCTCAGAGACATGTTAGTCCTGGGTTTTGTCATCTCGTCCCAGGGTGTGGCCATGGACCCGCAGAAACTGGAAGTTGTGAGTCATTGGCCCCTACCCAAGACTCTTAAACAACTCCAGCGATTTCTCGGGTTTGCCAATTTCTATTGCTGCTTTATCCGGGACTACAGTACCGTTGCAGCTCCACTAACCGCTCTGACTCGCCCATCATCTCACCCCTTCAACCTCACCTCAACTGCCGTCTCTGCCTTCCATGAGCTGTGTCGCCGCTTCACCACTGCTCCCATCCTCCTTCGCCCAGATGCTGACAAACCATTCGTTGTGGACGTGGATGCTTCGGATGTGGGCGCCGGGGCTGTTCTCTCCCAGCAAGGTCCAGACCAAAAACTGCACCCCTGCAGTTTTTTCTCCAAGAAATTTGACACCACTCAGCAGCAATACGGAGTAGGGGACCGCGAGCTGCTGGCCATAAAGTGGGCCTTGGAAGAATGGCGACACTGGCTCCAGGGCGCCAGAGAGCTGTTCATTGTCTGGACAGACCATCAAAACCTCATCACTATCCACACCTTAAAACAACTCAACCCCAGACAGGTGCGGTGGGCACTGTTTTTTGAGAACTATAATTTCCACCTGTCATACCGCCTGGGGTCCAAAAACACCAAAGCCGACGCCCTCTCCCGACAGAACGAGGAAGACGTCCCCCTGGCGGACCCTGCGCCTGTCCTGCCACCCTCCAAGATCCTCGCACCACTCAGTTGGAACCTAGAAACGAGGGTTCGCCAGGCACAAGCTATGGAGACCGAACCGGCAGGTGTGCCACCTGGCCGACTCTATGTACCCAACGCCACCAGGGCCGAAGTACTCCAGTGGGGACACTCCTCCCCACTTTCTGGACACCCCGGAAAGCGGCGCACCCTACTTTTCGTCCAACGTGCCTTCTGGTGGCCCAATATGAGGAAGGACGTAGACGAGTTCGTCCAGGCGTGCCCAGTGTGTGCCAGGTCCAAGGACAGCAACCGACCATCGCCAGGGGAACTTCAACCACTCACGGTTCCCCGCCAACCCTGGACACACATTGTCGTGGACTTCATCACGGGCCTGCCGGTTTCCAAAGGAAGAGACAACATCCTCACCATCGTCGACCGGTTCTCCAAAGCTGTTCACCTGGTGGCCCTCTCCGGTCTCCAATCAGCTAACAGGATAGCCGAGCTGATATTAGAGCACGTAGTCCGCCTGCATGGGTTCCCAAAGGACATCATCTTGGACAGGGGGCCCCAGTTCACGTCTCGGTTCTGGAAGGCCTTCTGCTGTCTGATCAATTCCACCTGCAGTCTGTCCTCCGGTTACCATCCACAGACTACCAAACGGTTACCAAACGGTCAGACGGAGCGAACCAACCAACAACTGGAGCGCTACCTGAGATGCTTCATTGCTGATCGCCAGTGCTCCTGGGCCCGCTACCTCATTTGGACTGAGCTATCCCATAACCTCCACACCTCCTCTGCCACCAACCTAAGCCCATTCGAGGTATGCTACGGCTTCCAAACTCCGATGTTCGACCATCAAGAACCGGAGGTGGAAGTACCTTCGGCCCAACAGTTGGTTTGCCGGTGTCAACGGCTATGGAGACAAGCAAACGATGCCATTCAACAAGCTAACCACCGTTACACTCTACAACACCGCCGTCGACACCCACCGGGACGAATGTACCAAGTAGGTGATAAGGTATGGCTATCAACAAAAAACCTACACCTGCAGAAAGTTGTCACCAAGATTCATTGGACCATACCGCATCAACCTCCGGAATAACCCTGTCACCTACCATCTCCAGCTGCCTGCGGCGCTCCAGATCCATCCGGTATTCCATACATCCCACCTCAAACCTTTCACTATTTCACCCATGGGTGTTTGTATTTAGAACGCGTGTTTATTTGTGTAAACTCTTGCTCTCGCAAGATAACCAGCGTGGTTATCCTGCCTGCTCGCGCTACTTCCGCGTTTGGGTTTACCATCCACGCTACAGGGCTAACTGCTAGTCTTCTGATTCATCTCCAGTTAGTTCGTGACAGTTTGGAAACAGATCCTTTAGAAGTGGTGAACACCTCACTTCTTTCTGGGGCTTTTCCAAATTCTCTGAAAACTACAGTTGTTAAGCCACTTCTGAAAAAGAATAATCTTGATAATTCCATACTAAATAATTACAGACCAATATCAAACCTTCCTTTTATAGGCAAGATTATTGAAAAGGTTGTTTTTTTATCAGGTGAACAACCACTTAAACTCAAATGGATACCTGGACAGTTTTCAATCTGACTTGAGACATCGCTCATAAAGATAATAAATGATATTTGTTTATATTCTAACTCTGGCAAAATATCAGTCTACTGCTAAATCTTAGCGCTGCGTTTGACACTGTCGATCATAACATACTAATAGAAAGACTGGAAAACTGAGTCGGGCTTTCTGGGATGGTACTCAAATGGTTCAGGTCATACTTAGAAGGGAGAAGTTATTATGTTAGTATAGGAGAGCATAAGTCTAAGTGGACATCCATGACATGCGGAGACCCACAAGGCTCAATTCTTGCACCACTCCTTTTTAGCCTGTATATGCTGCCACTAAGTCAGATAATGAGAGAGGCAATTTGGTTCTATCACAGCTATGCTGATGATACCCAGCTTTACCTAGCCTTATCTCCAGATGATTATAGCCCTGTTGACTCCCTCTGCCAATGCATTGATGAAATTAACAGTTGGATGTACCAATATTTTCTTCAGTTAAACAAGAAGAAAACTAAAGTCATTGCATTTGGAAACAAAGATGAAGCTCTGAAGGTGAATGCATACCTTCACTCTAGGGGTCAAACAACTAAAAATCAAGTTAAGAAACTTGGGGTGATTCTGGAGACAGATCTTAGTTTCAGTAGTCATGTCAAAGCAGTAACTAAATCAGCATACTATCATCTCAAAAACATTGTACGAATTAGATGTTTTGTTTCCAATCACAACTTGGAGAAACTTGTCCATGCCTTTATCACCAGCAGGATGGATTATTGTAATGGTCTCCTCACCGGCTATTAGACAGCTGCAGCTCATCCAGAACGCTGCTGTAAGAATTCTGACTAGAATCAGAAAATCTGAGCACATCACACCCGTCCTCAGGTCCTTAGATTTTAAAGTACTTTTACTCATTTATAAATCACTCAGTGGCCTAGGACCTGAATACATTGCAGATATGCTCACTAAATATAAACCTAACAGACCACTCAGATCATTAGGATCAAGTCAGTTAGAAATACCAAGGGTTCACACATAGCTTTTAGCTATTATGCTGCCCGCAGTTGGAACCAGCTTCAAGAAGAGATCAGATGTCCAAAAACACTAGTCACATTTAAATCTAGACTTAAAACTCATCTGTTTAGCTGTGCATTTATTGAATGAGCACTGTGCTACTGTATGTCCGAACTGACTGCATTATTTTATGTTTATCTAATAGCTTTAACTGTTTTATTTTGAGTTTAAATAAAATTGTATCTTAAATCAAATTTAATTGATTAATTTATTATTATTATTATTATTATTATTATTATTATTATTATTATTATTATTATTATATATTTTAAACATTTTATTGCCATTGTTTTCTATTTAATTTTATCATTATTGTCTTCACTTTTATGTAAAGCACTTTGAATTACCATTGTGTATGAAATGTTCTATACAAATAAACTTGCCTTGCCTCCCCGAGGGAGTTGCGTGTGCAATCCATCAGAGGGGTGGTCAGACTGCTGCCAGATCGGAGACGTGTGTGTGCATGAGCCCTTATAGGAATAAATAAATAAAGAAAGAAAGAAAGAAAGAAAGAAAGAAAGAAAATAAAGGGACATGTGTGTGTGAGCCCTTCTAGGAAAATAAATAAATAAATAAATAAAATAAAAGGGATAAGTGAGAGTGATGAGCCCGATGAGCCCTTATAAGGGACTAAGTGTGCGTGAATGAGCCCTAATTTCCAGGAAATAAGGGACATAGTATGAACGTACAAATAAAGAAATAGTGTGGAGTGGTGAATGTGTGGTGAATGTGTCTGAACCCAATATTAATACTGTGGAATTAATCTGTTATTGCATGATAATATTCACTGTGTATAAAAAATATTGTGCTTTTTGGCAAGTACTAATAGAAAAATAGTGAAATATTGTATATTAAAGAGTGGCTAGCATTGCTAAGTCTTGTTAATGAAGGCGGATGTTTGTGATTATACAATATTGTAAGTTGCTGTAAGTAAATTTAGTCACTAAGTAAGTGCATAAGCATAAGATAATACAGGAATATCTCGGTTATGGTGACAGAGACTATAAAGCATAATGGCAGCCTCTCTTGTGGACATATTGGTGTTAAAGCATCCATTGTGTGGAGATCTCATAACTAAGATCTCAAATAAATGGCAAAAGAGAACTAAAGATATGATTACAAAATGGCAAAAGGAGGGGACATTCGATGTGGCATTGTGTGGGCATAATGAAAACTTTGGTAAAAAAATTACAAGAATAGAGAGAAAAAGCGTGTCCAGAGAGAGTTGGTAACAAAGAAAAAGCAGGTGAGGAGAAAGTCTAAAAAGTCACACAATGAGGCACAGAATACCAGAGGGGAAGCGTTAGTTGCACTTCCCCCATAGGTGCAGACAGAAGGTTGATTCCCAATGCTTAAGGGAATGGTTGAAGTTTCGGGAGAAATGCAAATGAAAGGTCATGTAGATTTAGATGAAGGTTATAGAGAGCCGTGTGTGAAGTCAAGAAAGAGACAGGATAGGTGCACACCGTTAGATTGTTATATGGAAGTAAGGGCAGATCTACAGAGAGTGGGAAAGTTATGTGGGAAGGGGAGGTGCAGGTAAGTGGAGAGGATTGACAAGAGCACTGAAACACCAGGACAATCAAGAAGTTAGATAGATACAACATTAAAGACTGGACATAGGCCATTGTGCAGTAGAGAGAATGGGAGTGAGGAGGAGTTGTCATTCAATATAGGCAGTCGTAAGCAGGGAAGGAACACTGAGAGACTTAGGAACCTAGCTCCACAATTCCCAATTTTAATTAAAGGTGCATGGGGACAATATGTACCATGGGCAACTCAAGATCTCGAGGGACTTGTCAACCGCCTCCCTAACATTCACGAGGGTGCAGGGAAATGGATCAAGGTCTTAGAGGAGGAAACCTCAGGCAAGCTGTTTTCGGTGGAGGATATGAAAGTGCTTCTGGCAAAGACTTTGCGGGGAGGAAAGATGGAGAACGTCCTCCGTGCTTCTGATTTGAACAAGGCTGTAGATACATACGATATGGATGGAACTGTCTTTGATGCTTACCGCCCTGCTGTGTGGCAGGCCTTGTGTGCAGAGTATCCAACTAGAGTTGACCCAAAGCAGCGGTATTAGGGGTGCCCAAAGAATCTTACTCAGTTACCTATTTCAACAGCTAATGCTGAACAGGAACCCCTGTTACACATTGAGGTAGGCAGGAAAAATACACGCATGTTAGTTGATACAGGAGCGGTTTATACATGCTTAAATGTAAGTCATACCTCACATCTCCCCTTGTCTGGGAAATTTGCCAAGACAGTAGGATTCTCGGGACAAAAGCAGTTAATTCCTATGACCGCTCCAGTCCGTTTACAAACTAGCAACAAAGGTGTGACTATACCTGTATTAGTTTCAAGTCAGACACCGGTTAATTTGTTGAGCAAAGATGCATTATGTAAATTAGGGTTGCAAATATGGTGTTCTCCAGAAGGGGTGTATGTTGATATGAATGGTATAAAAAATCTAATGGTAATGAATGGTATGAATGAATGGTAACCAAATGTGTTTTGGATTGGACAGCTAGAAAGGGATATAAGTCAAATAATCCATAAGTGGGGAAAGTTATTAAAGCACAGATTCCTGAAGCGCAGTTACCTACTTCAGACTTTCACTGTACAATGGTGTATGATCCAACTAAGGATGCCGGTTTAAAACAAACATGGCAGGAACAAACAAAAGAGCACAAGGTTGAGTTAATTACAAAGTACATCATCATAGGTCGGCAAGGAGCAGCTATCAGCATAGATGAGTGTGATTTTGTGAAAAAGTGGTTCAATGTAACTGATTCTGTTCCCCATGTGACAGCGTATGTTGGAAGAAAGTGCAGATCAAAGGACTTAGGACTGATGATGAAGAGAGCTACAGAAGTCCAGTGGGAGTCAACCATAAACCCGTTGATTTTTCATTCTGCAGATAAAAACTATATCAAAGTATTGTGTAGTAATAACTTGATTGGTATTCCTCAGGAAGCCACAAGCCACAAAAACAAATGGCATCAGCATCTGAAGTAGTTGAGACTATCGCAGATGAACTATATAGGGAAATAGGGAGTCAGGTCCCATTTGAATTATGGTCTCAGTATGGTAGAGATATAGGCCTAATTGAATCAGCCAGCCCAATTCAAGTAAAACTCAAACCAAATGTAAAACTGCCCAAAATAAGACAATATCCTCTGCAACCTGAGGCAGAAGCTGGCATATAAGACACTATTGAAGGCCTGGTAAAAGCAGACAACCAGTTGCTGTAGAACTCCAATTTTCTCTGTGATCAAGCCAGGTAAAAATAAATGGCGTCCTGTGTATGATTTACGGGAAATTAATATTATAACAGAAGATTATCCAGCAGATGTTCCAAATCCACACACACTGCTAACCAATGTCCCTCCCGAAGCCAAATACTTCACTGTAATTGATCTTTGTTCAGCCTTTTCCAGTATTCCAGTAACGGAGGAGAGTAGATATTTGTTTGCATTTACATATGCTGGACAACAATATACTACCGACAAATGCCACAGTGGTTCCGACAGTCACTGCAAATATTCAGGTTTGGAAGCTGATTTAGAAGATTTAATGAAAGGAAGAAGTCTTCTTCAGTTTATGGAGGATTGTGTGATATGCTCATCATGGTTAGAAGCATGCCATACGGATTCCATTAAGGAACTTGGTAAGCTAGCACAGGGAGGTCACAAAGTATCCAAAGCTAAACTGCAATACTGCAAGCCTTAAGTCGAATATTTAGGGCGATTAATTTCACATGTGAAAAGCTAAGCATATGTGCTAAGCATAATGTCAGAAACAGAACAGCGACACCTATTGGCCATATACCAGTACCAGACGGACCATTTAAGTACTTAGTGGTAAACTGTGTGGACATGGTGAAGGATGCTCGAGGCAAAAGGTATGGTTGTAATAATTGACAGGTTTAGTAGAGATAGGTAGAAGCAATGCCATCTGCAGATGAAGGAGCAGGAACAGTTATCAAGTTCCTCACAAGAGAAGTGATACCTAGATTTGGAATTCCATCAGAGATCAGTTCGGATAATAGATCAGAGTTCATTCAGAAAAATGTAAAGCATGTACTACAACAGTGGAGAATAAAGTAAAGATTTGGGTGTGTTTATCATCTGCAGTACCAAGGGATATTCGAAAGAATAAACGGCACTCTCAAACCCAAGCCTAATAAGAGTTGGGCTAGTACAAAACTTAACTGGGTTGAGGCACTAATGAGCTATCACATGCAAAATAACAGAAATACACACCTAACCCGCATGAATCCATTACAGGTCGACCCATGTCTGTCTTATATTGTATAGGCCCCTCAATTGCAAATGAGGAAACTAACTGCAATATATAAAGTAATCTATGTGCAGGAAAAAGCACAAAGCCCAAGTGGAGAAAGACACACCATGCCCAGTTGTTCCAGGAGACCAGATGTATCTACAAATGGTTAGAAGGAAGTAACACAAATCCAGGAGGGAATCCCAGCAGCTATTTCAACAGCAGTTCAGGGGGAAGACAGAACCATGTGGTATCACTTGAACCGTTACACGAGAGCCCCCAGAAATAAGTACAGAAGGAGAGAAACTGCTGACTGATAGAGCGGAAGGAAGAGCGAATGGCCAACATCCAATAGTAGCAAAGTGAAAAAAATTAAAAACCTTATTGGGAAATAACCAAGTATTGGCACAAGTTGGATACCAAATTGCACAGCGTTGAACACTTCGCTGCTCCAAATTAAGTATGAGAATCTGCTTGAGAGCAACATCCCATTTCTGATACAGACGAAACCGACTGACTGACTTTGACCAGTCCCCCCCTGACACGACTGACATGACCATCATTTGTACAGATTCTATGTAACAATGATTCATGTCCTCCATGTTGTATAACGTATAATGTATTTCTGTTTAATCAAAACTATATTACTTATACAGATAAAACAGCAGAGGCAACAATTAATCCTAATTTCCCCAACAGGAAAAGTGCACTGGAAGGAGCAAGCCGTAAACAAATTATGACAATGTTTAATGCCACTAAACAACGTTCTCTTTTATTCCAGGTACAGAAGCCGTGTCTAATGAAATTTATGTTGTTTATATCTAACCAAAAGGCTTTCTAAAATTAACAGCATTCCTTAGCAACAACAGACACGGACAAGTCTTCGGATGCAATTATCAAAGAGATCCCTAACTCACCCATACATACCTCTAATCTGAGACATTACTGATTCATATGCGGATGCGTATCTTCCATAGCGAAGGAGGGGTGACAGGGGACCATAATGAATTGCTACTAACCTCTCTTGTGGGCTCCAGCTGACTCTCTACGATGCGCAAAGTATCTGGGTCGAAGATGTTTATAGTACAAAAAGGACATTCAAAATGGTGTTGACTTTAATTTGTATTATGTTATGTACAGATCTCGCCATTAAGAATGCACGCTTTTCCCCGCAAGATCCCGCAATTTGGCTCACGACATGCCGCGAAATCCCTCAAGCAACATTCGGGAATTTAAATAAATGTGTTTGCTTCACTGAATATCCGCCAGATGGTGCATGGAGGGACTTTATCTAAAAGCCAGACCAAGTACAACGAAGAATTGTGTATAATTAGTTATCCTAAAACAATATTGTTTCCAATGCTGAAGCAAACATGAATTTTGTTTTGTTTTACAAAATGTGCGTATATATGCTTCATATTATGTTCATAATGATGAAAAGAGATGCCCTAAACTGTGAGGCGCCGTATAGGGCTTAAATCAAACTTCACTCATGCACACACAAGTGAAACATTTGCATACACATATATAAAACAGTCACACCTATGTATACTACTAACTGCTCACACAACTACATATGAAATGCGTGCGCACAGACACCTATGAGCACATATACACAAACTCTACTGACACCTGTGTGCACATATACACACTCACAGACACCTATGTGCACATATACACAAACTCTCCGCACACACACACCTATGAGATGCGCGCACATATACAGTAATTATGCGAATGTCCTGATCCATGAATATGTCAACATGTCTTCGTTAAAACGTAAAAATGTGTCGCGCACCATCAGAAGACATGAATGAACAAATATAAACATGAAATGCTTCGGGCTTTTTATAAAAATAATCATCTGGCTTTTTTGCTGTTTGTGTCCAGCATTGAATAATTATTTCACCCATTATTTGACCACGGCTGGAAATAATAGCTGGAATGTGATTGTGGATTTATGACTGAAATAAAGCTGTTCATCGGCATGCCTACTTTCACTTTATTAAAGGTGCAGACATACTCGAATGTCCTGATTCGTGAATATGCCAACATATCTTCATTAAAACGTAAAAATGTGTCGACATTGGGCACCATCAGAAGACATGAATGCAGAAAAAAATCTATATATTTTTTGTAAATATTCTTATATGCACACGAAGTGCTTCAGGCTTTTTATAATAATAAACATGTTTTTTTTTGCTGTTTGTGTCCAGTATTTTATCCATTATTTGACCGTGGCTGGAAATAATAGCTGGAATGTGACTATGAATTTATAACTTAAATAAAGCTGTTCATCGGCGTGCGTGAACCCCGATTTGTCCGTAAACTTTCACTTTACAAAAAGGCAGAGTTTTGATCAAAAGGCTGATAAACCCCTGCGAGTTATCAATAAAAAAAAGGATCAACTCCAACTATTAAGACCTGTTGTTCAGTTGTTCCCTGCATGGAGAGTTGGTGTGCGTTTGTGCGCGTGTCTCATATGTGACGTTCATATGAAATGCAATTCTTGATAATTGCTGATAAATTGATGGTGTCAAAGGATTTGTGGACATATAATTAGGAGGAAAATGTAAATTAACGATGTCTTGAAACATGCAGTAACTCTTTATTTATTTGAACACGGCTAAGGTGTTGTACATTCTTTTATTCGTTCTTTCTGTTTGTGTTTAGGTTTCACTGTTTTCCATATACATAAAACGTATAGACAACAATGTTCCGGAAGCGTTAGTAAATATTAAATAAGGAAAATACACAAATTTGTTTTAATACAGATTTATTAAATATAGAATATATGAGACAGGTAAATGGCAAATGGTCACTCTTTGCAAAAGTGAGAGTAGTATGATTTTTTTTTTAAAAGAGGAAAACTCAGTCTTTTCTTTCTAAGAAGTTCGTTGATTCTTTCTCTTATTTGCTTTTTGTTGCGGGCTGTGGGGTGGAATTTCCGAGCAACAGCATCGGAAATTGTTTGACGCAGATTGGAGGGCAGTGCGTTTTTCCCCCTGGAACCATCATAGTTCACCGAACCTGCCCAGTTTTGGTAAACATTGAGCGCAATCTCAAACAGAATGATGAAACTTCTGAATGTTCTTGTAAGACGTTAGGCAGAGAAGACACTGAATGTTCCAGAACTGGTGAACTGTGAAAGTCGAGGACTGAACCAGTTGCCAGTTGATGGTTTGCAGCTGATGCAACATTTTCCGTATCAATTTGCAACTTGGTACGATCAGTCAGGGGTGTTGAGGCGGCTGGTGGAAAGCCAAAATCGACGTCATCCAACCGTCCGATGGTTGACGTAGAATGGTCTCCATCAGTGTCGTGAACATCAACCGGACTGTCTGTGGACGTAGACTGATCTACTGTTGGCAGATTTGACGATATCTTCTCCTTCAGACGTGCCTCCAACCAACCAACCCTGGCCTCTAAACTCAGGAGCCTACGTGTCATAGCTAATGACTGCGCTTTTGATCTGCTGGTTACAGCGGGGAGCCGTTGAATCAGTGTAGCCTGTAAAAGCCAACATAAAAAGCATTTAATACCTTTAGCGCACCACTGACATGTACAGATTGTTTAATGGTGTTGCAAGAAAAATACATACCGTTTTCTTTTTTACGAGCCGGGTGTTCACAGGTTTTTTGGTGCTTTGAGGCAACTTGTTCTCTTTTCCAGACTGCTGTACAGACAGTAAAGAGTTAGGATACAAGTACAACAAAATCGGAATGTCAAATAAAGTCAGTAGAAAAATCTGTAACTGAATAACTACTATAAATTATTAAAAGGCTTTCTTATCCTTTGTTTTTTGCCCGCACATACGGCAACATTCTTCGTAGAATAAAATGACTTTGCCTCCATGTCGGTTGCTACTAGGAACTGCAGTGCCTACATTGGTTTCGTTCACTTTCTTTTATAGCTTAGGACACTCCCTCCCCCACCAAAAAAATAGTGTGAATGTCTGCACCGATCACTAACCATTAAAATGTTGGATTCGAATTAAAATGCCACAAATCTATACCCATGACCAAATTACAACATAAAGACCAGAACACGAGGATGTGTTTATGCAGTAATTTGGTTTACCCCACTGTATCCAAAAAAACTATCCAAATAGCTTTAAATGGTACTTCATCATACACTGTAAAAATATGATTGTAAGGCTTTGTAAATTAAATTTAAAAAGTGTATTTTTTTACAAATAATAATTTTGTTAAAGTGAAAACTTTAGAGTATTATGTAAAATCTATATATATATATATATATATATATACTTAATTTAGACTTGAAAACATTAAACATTCAACAGTCAAGTAAATGTTACTTATGGTTCTTTGACAAATCTAAACGAATTAATAGAGTACTTATATACCTGTAGAAAATCGAGTAGAATTTAAGCTGACTCTAGGTAATCTGCGCATGCGCAAAAAAGAAGCTCACCCGCGAGGATCACCTTCTCAAAAGTGCTTCTCCATTTTCTTCGACAGGTAAGTAATAGTTGAAAATGCATAATATCTTGGAGTGTATTTGGTAATTGTGTAATTGAGTTGTCATCACTTAATTCGGTATATTTCCTGCACATTTGGAAAATCGAGTTGGTGATCTTTAGTCTCCGCCATCCGACTTGAATTCAATAGGTTAAGGAAAACTGCTTTTTATGATTTTTTTAATGAGAATGTCGTGCCCTCACAACTATTCGCCCCATATCCCGATGCAATGCAGACAGACTGAACCAGTGACTCAGTTGATATATATATTGAATGCCCCCATGTTAACCTTATCAAAATCCTTTTCTTCAAAATATAGTGTAAAACAACAGATTCTTATGTTTAGCCTTGTTTGTTTCATCATTAGATGAGTGAAAGCATTTTGAATGTATTTGTGAGTGGTCTTTTGCAGATTACTAATTACTATTTTTTTATGTTTTCTATATTGCAGAATGTATTTCTTATGTGGATCCTATCAGCTGTATTATCTTTGCTACAGAGCACTTGGCCATGGACATGCTGAATTTACTTGAAAGACAGATTTATTTGTAAAAGCAGTCTGTTAATATTTGGTCTAATATTTGCTCTAGTTAAGATTCTATCCAGTTTTTGTATAGATATGTAAGTTAAGATGGCTTGAATAAGCAAAAGTTTTATAATTAAAAATGTCATTGCCCTTTACTGCTGCTTGATCTATTTAAATATTAAGCACTGATCTTGTTTATGTATGGGAATGTTAATTCCTTTAAATAAAGATCTTAATAAACGTGCAATCAAGAGTTATTTATTGTCACAGTACTATTTTGTCATATTGTAACAGTGATTCATTTTATTTATTTAAAATAATTAACATTGACTGAATAAAACGTGTAAAATTTACATAAAATAGAAAATAGTTTTACTTAATTATATCAATTAATTACATCAGATCTGTAAGTAAATACTTCTTAACATGATTTAAAGAGGCCATGTGATATGTAATTATTTACTTTGTTAGTTTTACTCACCTTCCTTAAGTAAATTTTACTTATTTTCACAAGTGTAAAATTTACTTGAAAAACCTGAGAGCAAAAACTTGCAAAATAAAAATTGAGTACATTTTACTTCTTATTTTTTTCAGTGTAGTGAAAGTACCATATCAAGAGTTTATATAAGTTTATATATATATATATATATATATAGAATTACTGACTTTTTTATTTTCAAGTCCCGAGGTGTTATTCACCCCTGAATTTCACAGTTCTTCAGCTTGATTCTCCTCCTGCTTTTGTTGTGCAAACCACCCTTTACCTGTGAGGTCTGGCACAATTGCATTAGTTTACTCAGAGTAGCTCAGATCCAAGGCAGGCCAAACCTCGGTGTGGGACAGGTAATGGGTGTGTTTTGTGTTTGTACAACAAAAGCAGAAGAACAATGGAGCGGCAGGGGTGCTAGTCGGTGTCAGGTCCAGGGAATTTACGCAAATTTGCGCAGGGTTAGTAAATCTAGTGTTAAAGCTATTTATATTAATTTATCGTTTATTTGCTTACTTACAGGGAGATTATGTTTGATTTCAAATGCAGATTGACCTGTATATCAACTTGATGACTAGCGAATGCTTTAGTAAAGGGCTCTAAAACCGCGGCAACATGACTGAGCGAGTTGACGCCCATGCACCGATCACTAACCATTAAAATGTTGGATTTGAATATATGACTATTAAATTAATTAAAATCCAACATTTTAACACATTAAGGATTTCGTGTTTTATTAAATTTTTAAATCCTTGTGTTGCGGTGGTCATGCAGTAATTTTGTCATGTTCACCCATGGGGTAACACTATGATTATTCATGATTTATTATTATTATTACTTACTTTGAGAGATTCTGTTTGATTTTGCTAATTTTCAATCATTTTCGAATGCAGATTGACTTGTATATCAACTTGATAACTAGCGAATGCAATAAAATGCCACAAATTAAAGCATAAACACCATATATATATTTTTCTCTCTTGCTATTGTACCTTCCCTACCATTTTAAATTGTTTAAGTGGTGCAGAGGTGTATAAAAACCGAAAAAAGAAACACAAAAAATTTACAGCTATTTATTTAATTATAATTTTAAGTATTTATCAACAACATTAGTAACTACTATAGTACTGCAGAGTAGAATAACATTATGATGAATAGAGGAATCTAGATTATCCACAACCCATTATCATTTTTCACGTCACCATGACATTCATAGCCTGGATAAATACAGCCCATCCACACGTACAGTAGAGGCATTTCAAAATGACCAAGATCTCTAAGCTTCATTCTCAAGACATCAAGACAATGAATTCTGCTGGAAGTTCCAGTCGCGAAATACACCGCCACCTGAAATCCGTTGGTGTAGACGTAACACTGAGCACCATCAGAAGACATTATAAAGAACGAATATCACGCAAACGCAATCCTCGCAAAATTAATCGGTAAGTAGCTCTAGTACCACTATCACAATTTATACACTGTCATGTGTTTGTTAGGCTTTAAATGTCAAATATTTAAATTAATGTTATTCTCTTATTTTACAGAGCAGTTGTCGCAGCCATAGAAACCATCACTAGGCAAAACGACGAAATGGTTTCAAGCTCAGTGAAAAAACAACTGTGGCATGACAGTGGAGTGGACATCAGTGAGAGATCAATTCAGAGAATCAGGCAAAGACTTGGTTGGAGATATAGGAAAACTTTGCACTGTCCCATGATCCGCGACAAAAATAAAGAGATACGGCTCCAACAAGCTCAAACATGGAAAAATTTCACGACGTCATTTTCTCTGATGAAACTACGGCGGCTTTGGATCGCTTTGCCACAATGGCATTTCGTAAAACAGGGAGACAAGTGTTCAAACCCAAGCCGAAACCTCCTGTGAAAATTCATGTTTGGGGAGCCATTTCTAGACTTGGACCAGGACCTATTGCCATCTTTGAAGGAATAATGGACAGGTCTTTCTTCGAAGAGGCGATTATAAAAGGAACCGCTGCCCCATACATTAAGGAAAATTTCGGTATTGATCACCGGTCATTCCAGGACAATGACCCGAAGCACGCCGCTGCAAGAAAAGTGATCGCAGAAGAGGGAATTAACTGGGTGAAGACACCTGCCGAATCTCCTGACATGAATCCTATTGAAATGGTGTAGCATGCTCTGAAAGACTATATTCGAAAAGAAGCAAAACCGACTACAAAATCAGATTTAATTGCTGCCGTTAATAAATTCTGGTTTGAGGTACTTACAGAAGAGGCATGTAATAAATACATAAAGAGAAAAAAAAATAAAAGCTTTGAGATGATATATTTGTTGTATTTTGTGTTTATTTGATTAAATTTAAATCATTTTAAGTTCTTTAATAATGAACACAAATATAAAAAATACATAGAAATACACAAAATCATGTTTGCTTCAGCATTGGAAACAAAATTGTTTTAGGCTAACTTTATGTGGCAATGTGATGGGCCCTCCTTATTGGTTTATCGGTAAGTGACTCATCACGCATGATGGCCTATCAGAATGGTTCCTGATTGTATTTAAGGCGGGAGTTATCTTACCTGGCGTACGCCATGACTAGGACCGCCCTTACGGTGTGCGCATGAGCAGAAGTCGCACCATGGCCAATTGACAGTGTATAAATCTGGTTGAGTCAGACTGTCCACTCTTTATCAGTCGTGGAACTCGTTCTGCGCGCGCGTCTTCGTGCCTGACCTTTTGTGAGCTGTGAGCAGCGGTACAACTCGCATGATAAAACGATTCATCCGGGGTGTCTGATGCGCTGCCGGTGAACTGTTCAAAGGCGGAAGTATTTGTCTTCCGCATTGACGGCGGACGGCGCTGCTGTTTTTCTCTTCCGGTTTTGTTTCGTTTTCTTTTTTTTTCTCTTTGTGGATCTGCTCCGGGTTATTGGTTACATTGTGCCTGTGGAGTGGGATCATGGATAGCTTACTGTAGCATTGGTTTGGAGCTGCCCTGCTACTACGGCTATCTGCATCTGTAATCCTTACGGATATTGTGTTGTGACGTAGCTTTTGGAGAACTCTGAATTTGATCTGATTGCTGCAGTGAGCATCTAGCTCGAAATTTCCTTATTTCTGTTTTTTGGTTTAATTGTTATTTTTGCCTTTTCCCTGTTTTATGTTTTCTTGTGTATGGAGGTACAGAGAACTTTTGCTCTTTCATTGGTTTTGTTTGTTTTATATTGTGGATGTGTGATTTGTTATTTAATGTAATTCTGTCCATCTTAGGCACTGGGAGGCCGGGAGGTTAGCTATTTAGCTGGAGCACTGGTGTTATTATAGCAGTGTGGAGTGCAGTGTTGACTGGATTCAC